>OMMV01183569.1:0-20092 GCA_900302635.1 Chatrabus melanurus | reverse complement strand
AGGGTGTTGCTTATTCAAAGGCAGGCAAAGTGGCAGATCTGTGAATTCAAACTGGTGACCTTCTTGAAACAAGCTGGCCTCTGTGACATCTACAACCAAAGCTGACCCCAATTATCACGTCACCAAAAACTGCAAAGTAGGGGTGTAACAATTAACCAGTATGAATAGAACCTACCACATATAGTTATTTATGAGCCCCCTTAGGGGGCACATGACTCATTTTGCCCTTTTTGCCTGAGGTTGGCAGACATCTGTACTTCCGTGTTAAAAAGACATCAAATATGTCTAAACCAGATAAGACAAGGACAAACTAAATTAAATATAATAAATACTTACCCCGCAACACAAACACATCCCGCCGATTTTACTTCTCCTGTGGTAGAACACAGCAACCACGTACAATATCGTCCTGCTGTCTGCCGCTGCTCCGGCTTCACACAGCTCTGTATGTAAACAAAGTCGTTGTCCCCCTCGGTATTTCCAACTTCCACAAGTTCAACATGACGTTCACTAACCATACGGTAGCCGTATGTCATCACATTTGTGTTTCTTGATTCTTTCCAACCACAGTCACATAAGCAAAGACATGGCTAATCCCGTTTCCAGAGCACAGTTTTTCCATTGAGATTGCAAAAACAGCCGTCCGCTATCGTCACTCACCGTCTTTTTGTCTCCGACTCTTTTGTGGTCACACTTTCTCAAAACAGGATAAAATTGAACGGCTTTCTCGGTGAGACTCACAAACTCTCGGCGTTTGCCCCAACATGGAACACCCCTTTCAGCAAGAATTTTTTTCAGTTGTGACACCGTCATTTTCCAGGAATTCTTCACAACCATCCATGGTTAAAGAATGTGGGGATAATGCACGTGAAAAAAAAAACAACTACCGTGCTCTTAACACAAGTAGAAATATTGGAAATTTTCCTGGCGCTGCAATGCAAAATCCACACTGCAGATGCAGCTACTGGAAGTGCTTCTATCAGCTGAAAGCTTGTGAAAGGTCACGAATCAATGCATTGTGGGTCGATTTTGCCTATTTGCAAAAAGGTCTCACGGAAATTCATTTTAAAGTAAAAGGTATGACTACACCAATACACCGACCCCTGAATTGATCTAAATGTACTATAAACAGGTTAAGTTAAGCTGTTACGCTGTTACTTCTGCATCTTCAAACTTGTAAAAGTTCAAATGTTGGTGCGAGGCTCTCGCACGACTAGTCACAGGAACGTTAGCTTTTCAAGGTAAAAACACAATTATTATGTCCTGTTGTGGGAGGCGGTATAACTGTTAAATGTACCCGTTTGAACAAATTGTGAACCGAACTACATGCTCAAGAAGTACACTCAGTAATGTTGATTTTAGCATTGTTGAAAGATAGTCATAAGAAGAGAGGGTAGGAAATATGTTCAGTAATACGGTCATACTGGTTCAGAACGGTAAAGCAGTGCTATGTGATTTATGCAAAGCTAACAATACCTGGCTTCTATTTCTGGGCTTCTTCTACACTGTGCTTTCTGCTACTCTATGTGGTGCTGCCCCTAGTAGTGTAGAAAAGGCAAGCAGGGTCATGAGCAGAACAGTTATTAAAACCCTGAAGAAGGTCCCTGTTTTTCATGAAATATGTATTTGAAGGTAAGCAACACCACGTTTGGCTTATTCTAATGCATCATGGAATATGAATGTCTACATTAAACAAAGAATTGTATCGTATTGCATCATACTGCACCGAATAGAATCGTTCCACAATAAAGAGTATTGCTCCTTAATCGTGTCGTAGCCCATGTATCTAGATATATATAGGATTGTTTTATAAGGGAGAGATGCACACCTCTACTGCAAAGGCAAAATTATTATTATTTTATTTTTTTTTTTTACAGCAGGTTTGACAAATGCTGGCAAAGATACTAGCATTGCGACAAGGTGATGAAAGACACACAGCGGTTGATTAAATCCATCTTCAAAAATATAACAGGATAGACATAACATCCTTTGCTCTGTTGTGAAAAAGTATTGATTTTCACTGCTGGGTTCACACATCTGACAAAGACTACAGCATGGAATGAATTACACTGCAGGGAAGACAGATAATAGAAATCATTTGCAGATATTGACTGGCAGTGTGGCACTTCTATTATAAAGGATTGCTTATACTCACCATAATCATGGACTAGATTACAAATTATACATCAGCCGCTGGTTGTCATCACAGTGTATGATTTATTCACAAAAAGAAGCCTGTCTCTTATTGAAGCTTGATTAAATGTGTCTTTATCAGTGATTTTTTTGCAACTGAGGTGGGCTTTTGCATCCGCCCACAGTGAAATACTTTCTGTTTCTGTTTGTTGCACTTTTTTTTTTTGGTAGAAGAACTGCATCAAAGCTAGTCAACTAATTTTCAAAAAGTTTACGAGAAAGCTTTGAACTAGTCAGGAGTGTAAATGTTACTTTTTTTAAAACACATTTGGAAAAAGATAGAGCAATCCGGCAGGGCAGTGTTGCCAGATCTCGAGACATATATAAGCAAGCCCCAAAAAGTGACTTGGCCCAAGGGAAGCAACCCTCTAAATCTACCCAATTGAACACAGTTACGTATTGTTGCATTATTCATGTTTACTTTTTTATACACACCAACAAAATAATTGATACTGACACTAAATGCAAATAATGATGTCTGTTGCCTTCTCCCTTTTGGTTCAAGGTCACCATATGATTATTCGCATGATTATTTGGCACAATTTTTATGTCGGATGCCCTCCCTGAGCCTACTTCAGATGGACAACAAGAATGGGCACGGGTGACCTTGAACAGGGGACCTTCTTGTTGAGAGACAAGCACAATGACTGTTTGCACCACTGTATTGCCCCATAATAATAATAATAATAATAATAATCACATCACCCTTAATCTCGATGTTTACATCATACATCATTACCTTGACATTTACATACAAACTCCACATGTAAACTGGTCCAAGATATTATGTCAGGGAACATACAATCAAAAATCAGAAAAAAGGTTAGGACAGTATGGAAAATGCAAATGAAAAAAAAATATGCAGTGATTCTTACATTTACTTTGACATTTATTTCATTGCAGACAGTATGAACCCAATATATTTCATGGGTTTTTTTGTTTGTTTTTTTTCTGGTCAACTTCATTTCATTTGTTAACATACATCAGTTCCTGCATTTTAGGCCTGCACAGTAGGCCTCCAGCCTATCGTGACCCTTAATTGCAATAAGTGGGTATAGAAAATGAATGAATGAATGAATGAATTAACATTCTCTTTTGGGGACAGGTCAGGACTGCAGGAAGGCCAGTCCAGTACCCGGAACCTCTTCTTCTTCCGCAGTCATGCCTTTGTAACGTGTGCATAATGTGGTTTTGCATTGTCATAATGAAAAATGAACTGACCTCCGTTACTCCTGGCATTGCTTCCCTCCCATTTAGTCTCTTGTACACACAGTATGTCTGCCTTTCTCCTTACCTTCATGTCAGGCAACTCTCTCCCTCTACCAGTCTTACTGCCAACATTCAAAGTATTGACTCTTACTTCCACACTTCTAAATTTCCTCCTGTCCCGCTGCCTCTGGACACACGCTGTGCCTCTACTTCTTCTTCGCCCTACAGCTGCCCAGTTTCTGCTGGCACCCTGCTGGACAATAGCACCAGTGGCATTATGGAAATTGGATTTGTGATCTGCATAGTTGGTTTGGCAAATTTTGCAATGCCCTTCCTGACGTAACCCTACTTATTTATCCAGGCTTGGGACCGGCACTCCGAGTGCACTGGCTTGTGCGCCCAATATGACTGAGATTTGACAAAAATTACGGTGTACGCTCTTCCTGCTTCTTCCCTCCTCATTTACCCAGACTGCCAAGTAATAACAATGATGATAACAATAATAATAATAATAATAATAACAAAAAAAAATAATAATAATAAATTCATGAATTTGTTATTACTTCATAAAGCAAGAATGTGACATTTTCATTTGTGAACTTCACAATGCCATAAAGCGTTTTAGGACAAATTTTAAGTTGCCTTCTTTCTTGGGCCATGCTATTGGCAATAATGTTGGTCTACAATTGTCTAAATTTACAGTTAAAATAGATTTTTGCAAACACAAGCATGCCAGTTGACATATTTTTTGTTAGTTTCAACAAGATTATTTAAAAATAAGAGAACTAAATTATTATGGAAGTTGGAGAAAACATTGGGCCTGGTCTGGAAAGGAAGGCATCTGAAATATAAATGAAGCAGTTGTTTTATTAAATAGGCAGCAGGGAGAGGAATTAAAGTTGTTTACCAGCGATAGATTGCTAGATCAAATGTCTTAAGAGTATCAACTGAGGCAGCTTAACTAAAATATCTGCCACCGACAATAGTAATGGCAGGAGCTTTCTCGTAGCACTCGTACATTTCTTTTCAAATATTCTAGGTAGATTAAACATATAAAAACAATGAAATTACACACAAACACTGTCAAGATAATCAAAAAGGATTATTCTCTATGGTGTAACATGAAATAGTCATGTTATAATGGCTTTAACCTTGAATCATTGTATATAATGAACAGAAATGGCAATCATTTGGTCCCTGCAGTCATTCAAGGGATTTTTTTTTGTACCTCTGGATTAAATTATTTAATACTGGATAAACGTTTTAATCAACCTGCAAATGAAACAACCGATTGCCTACCAATTAAAATGTATCTATCAAAAACACAAATTGAGTTTATAGCAATAAAAACCATTATAACAGTGCACAGTCACCTAAAAAATGTTTAAAAAATGACTGTATACTGTAGGTTTAGAGAAGTAAGCAGCCTTAACACACAACTATGTTTCTGTCTTAGGTTTTTATTAATTCAAATTAGCTAGAAAGCTAATTTCCAAAAAAAAAAGAGTGTTTTGTCCATATATTTAGAAAGTTCATGCTGCTCCAAGCAATATAATAAAAGAAAAACTACTGATAATTTCCAAAATGAAATTATCTATTGATTGTATGATTAATTGTTGAGCAGTTTGGCCAAAAAAATAGAGACTATTTTGGCTCTCAAGATAGCAATTTTTTTCAACCAATATCCCAAATCATAAAAATGTATTTTGTGATGCATTAAAACAAAAATGGCTTTTAAAAATGTTGTTTCTTTTAAAATAGTTATGCCCGCTTCAGTCTGTACATCTTTTTTTTATTTTTTATTGTTTTTTTGACTTAAAAACAATAAAAATAAAAATAAATCAGGGTTCTTTACAAGGTTGTTTGAAAATAATTGTTTTATTGCAAAATCAAAAACTAATTCCTACATTAAAAAATAAACACAAAAAATTTGACAAATCACATAATGTGTGATCTACCGCTGTATTTAGTTATGGGGTTTTAATTGATGGAAGTATAGATACACCTATGTTTGGATGACATTATATGCATGTCTCTGAAAAAGTGAAACAAATAAAAGAAAAGCACAAATCAGAAGATGGATTTAAGAAAAATTCTCATTCAATGAACATCTCTTGGTGTTAAGCCAGTCATTAAGAAATGTAAAGTATATGACACAGTACATAAAATCTGGCGAGATCAGACCTTCCTCAAAATCTGAATGACTGTGCCTGAAAAAACAATAAAAGATTTGAATGAGGTCCAAGCATAAGTGGCTGAGATTAGAGTGTCTGTGCATGGGACAGACAATATAGGCTCTTCAAATTATAATCTACTGATCAAAATACCTGACAATTAAAACAAGCAGATGGAAAGGTAGGACAAGAAAATCAGCTAAAATCACAATATTTGGGAGAGTGTATAAATGCAAGCATTTCTTCAATTTAGAAAACTTCACTCTGAACTGACAAAAAAATAAATAAATTCTGCACAACTTTGTAAAACCTAGCAGTAAATAAACAATAACTGTGGAACAGCAGTGAGCTCTTTTTTGATTGTCTGATGCTACAGATTTTACGGATTAGGTATATATGCCAAAACAAACGCGCCATGGATAGTTGGAAATTACATTTTGTCAAGAGGATTTAGACTGAGACTGGCACTGCCTCCAGCCAGTTTGAAGGGAACATTTAGTACTGTGAAAATAAAGTTGTTCAAACCTTTTTTTGTCAGTTGATTTGAGTTTTATGCATGTGTTGCATATAAAATGACCATTGTAAACTAGAGGTGTACTTAGTAGAGATGTATCCCATACTCCAAACCTTCTACTACCAAATGTATGGTAGTGTTCTTCTTGTCCTTGTTATTGTTGTTCTTCTTCTGCTAATGATGATGATGATGATTTGACATATATGTGTTACAACATACAGGTAGGTGCTACACATTGGTGGTGGTTAGTGAGGTCTCCCCTTCACTGTAAAGCGCTTTGAGTGTCTTGAAAACTGCTATACAAATGCACGTTTCATTAATGAATTCATTCATTATATTACAAGGTAATTACAAGAAAATAAGCAGTGTCTTAATAAGCTTTTAATTATCTCACTTTTGTGCCATGCCTACAATCATAATGAAGTGTTTTCAAAAACGCATTCAAATTCTGGTCACGTCACACACGTCTCTTTGTATCAGAGAGCACTTTGTAAAGTCACTTTTCGACATACAGGTGTCATGTGGTTTTGCACACAGGGAGGTGTGTCCTGCATTTGTATGATGTGACCCCTCATTAAGCGTTTCTGAACATCAGCGGGATGCATTCTGGGTCAGCAAAAGGCCATGGATGAAAACAAGGGAACACTGACACCTTGCATATTCATGAAGGAAGACGGGAAACGTAAGCAAAAGTCATCGAATACAGCTATTGGTATTCGCAGATTGTTTTCTCTGAGCAGCCACAGTATCTATGAATTTGATCTAAACTGGCACATATATTAGTAAAAGAAATGCAATCATACAGAACGATACTTATTTGAGTGCCATTCCGAAAATACCCTATTATTGGTAGTACTAGTACTTGTCGTAGTAGCAGTACTAATAGGCAAAATAGGACTAGTATTAGTAGCAGCAGTAGTATTCATGCTTGTTTTATTTCATCATGAAGAGCCAGGCCCATACCATGGTCATAAGGAATTACAGGGTCAGTGTTACTTAATAGATATCACCCTCCTAAGTGTGCGAGGGAAATCTTTTGGATTTCTGTGATGTAGATCTTGCTGGAATTTCTGCTGTTGTATTTTATCCAGGCCTTTCTCTGCTAGTCTTCATGCTCTGATGTCTACTGGCAGCTAGTACTTGGACAGCTTCTTCCTCACTTTGACTTAGGTATTTATATCAGATGATAACATCACGTCAATGAGTGTGGGAGCTCGTTTTTCTGTTTTTGATTGCGATGATTGGTCTATCACCATTTATTTCTGTCTGTTAGGCTGGGCATGTGGACATGGATGGGTCCATGTCCGCTTCTTTCAGTCTCTTTGGGTTCTGCAATGCATTGCATTGTTCCCCCAATTAATCGGCAGTTACTTATGGGCTTGATGTTTGCCCTTTGACTTAGTGTGTTTTTTGTGCATAACTGGTTGTAGTTTCACCATCCTTTGGTGTCAAATCTGGGATATCTAGTGATTGCTTAAACTTTTTGCATGTCTTGTAATGGAGTTGAGTTTCTTTTCATCATGCTGTTCTACTAGGAGTTAGTAGGGGATCATTTTTCCTTGTCAAGTAAGTCTTAAGGGTTTGTTCTAGTTGGATGAACCCTTTATTATTATTATAATTATTGTGATTATGAGTTATTTCTCAACACCTTTTCGATGTTCATGTCACATTGAAGTGTGGGGGTTATGTGCCCACAAGGTTGAACAGTTTTGGGCTTCACCGTCTTGGTCATCTTTAAGCTCAGGTGTGGTCTGGGAGCATGCACTGGTGCCACGTGTCCCTGCATCCACCGGAATATAGAAACTCCTTGGGTCCTGAATGGCAACCACCCAGGCATGCTACTGGTCCATCCCCACCTCCTGAAAGTAGCCATCTATCTGTCACATCCAGGTGACATGTGAGCATCCTCAGGGCCACATATAGAAAGATAAACACATTCGCACTCTCGCTCACACCTACGGTCAATTTAGAGCCACCAATTCACCTAACCTGCATGTCGGAGCACCCGGAGGGAACCCACGCAAACACGGGGAGAACATGCAAACTCCACACAGAAAGGACCAGGTTGGAAGCGAACCTGGTACCTTCTAGCTATATATATATATATATATACATATACATATACATATATTCTAGATGTTCTCCTGTGATCTGTCCAGGGAATGCCATGCTAAGTGTCCTGAGGATCTTTAAGGCAAAGTTCAGCCTTGTGTATCTCACATCTGTACAAACAATAAGTTGAATAAGATGAATAATGAGATGAAAAGTGGATTGCGACCCATTATCTGTGTTCATGTGCTTCTTGGATCAAGACAAATCACATTCTCAAGCACACTGAAATGGATAAGTGGTGCAGTCTCCCAGGAATACAGGAGTAGAAGACTGTGCACCCGACTTATCTCTCCAGGAGGTGACTTCTTCACTGATGAGTTGCTACATTCAAGTGGTGCTAATGAGTGAAATCAGCTGGAGTAGTCTTGAACACCTGCACACTGTTGGACCTGCATGGCTCTATGGTTACCTATCACTCAGGAAGTTTTCCGTCACAACCATGGATAAATAATTTCTCTAAATTAAAAAGCTTGTGGAGAAATGGGGAATACTGAGAGATGAAGCATTGCTTCTTGTATACTTTTTGGAGCCATCCATACACAGGAGAAGCTTCAACTGACAACCGCCACTCATCTAACTCATTTAAATCCTGTTCGAACAGGCAACATCCTCCCTTAACCATCTGAGGGATAAATATGTGTTTCCCTTACCAGATGGGATCCATCAAGGCACATCAGGATGTCATAGGTTGCACATTTTTGGCCCTTCACAGGAAAACATAGAGGAGATCTCTTAATCAGATGCTGGATCATCTTCAACTGGCTCCCCTCATTGTCAACAGTTCTGTTTAGTGCTGCAGATTAAGTCAATATACCACAAGCACAGACACAAGCACTAGATTTGGCATGAACAATGTCGAGAATCTACTGTTTCAGAAAAGCATGGTATCCAATCAAAAATCCAAGATGGCTACCATATTTTCCAAGATGGCGTCCGGACAAATGTAAAATCCTCCAATCATATTGAAACAATATTATTTGCCTGACTGCATCACTTTTTTAACAAAACTGGAGCAACTTTAACTTTTGACCCCTGTACAAACTAAAATTGACCTTTGTCACCATTTTTTTTGCTGTTTTTGCCCCATAACTTCATAACATTCAGTCACAGATAGTCCAAACTATATCTTTTTAGAATCTTTATGATCAGGCAAATAATATGGTATATGTTTCAATATGATTGGATGATTTTACATTTGTCCGGACAACCATCTTGGAAAATATGGTGGCCATCTTGGATTTTCGAATGGATACTGTGCTTTTCTGAAAGAGTAGATTCTGGACATTGTCATGCCGAATTTGGTGCTTGTATCACATCTTGCACGATTTTTCTATTATCTGCTATAGTAATTATCTTGAGACGTATGGTCCACAACTGAACAAACCAATCTCAGTCACTGTTCATTCAATGTCATGTGAAGCAGTTTGTGCAGCACATGAAATGAACCACTGGACTCCTTGTTCCTTCACAATAGTGTTTGCTGAATGATGCAAGAATCATTCACTTTCTGTGAAAAGTACCAAACGTGGCACAGATACAGAGTTTTACCCACTGAATAAATCTAGTCTAGGTCCCAATTGATTTTTGTCCATTTTTTGCAATATGGCTGCTATTTTCAAAATGGCCACCATCGTAGATGAAAACCAGTAATACGAACACATATATGTTTATAATATGCTCATTTAAAAAAACAGATATACTGTATGTGTTATGTGACACTTATGAACCCCCATCCTGTGTTATGTGACACTTATGAACCCCCATCCCTTTTGAAGTGTGGCTATAATGTCGACAGAGGATGCCTTGGTCAATACAAGTGCATCAAGACGAGGATGGCATGTACATCATATTACAAGTGTTGTGGGGACTGCGAGCATCAATAAGAATCACATGCACTTGTGCATCACATGAAACAGCGTAGGACTGGAAGGTGGCCCCGTGGGTGACCTTGGGACTCTAGTGCTCAGGGTATAATGTAAAGAAGGGCAAAGGCCTATTTAGAGATATTTGATGTATCTCAGTCACTTATCTTGAATAAATAATAATAAGCTTAAATCGTGCTTCAACCCCAGGTCTCTGTATAAACATCCTGACAGGCTGCACACTTTGTATATACCTATTGGGTAGTAATTTGGGGGCCATTTTGATTTGTTTTCTGCCATTTTGGATACGTCTGAAAAATCTATCTATATTGACTCCAGCATGATAATATACATATAGATGGGCATGAAACATTAACAATTAGAAGAAATGAATGATTTAAACCAGCAAGAATGTGATATTTTCCTCATTGGTGGTCATTTTGAATTTGGCCAACATCTTGGATATAAATTGGATTGGCCCCTCGGCCAGATTTAAAGACCACATAAAGAGCTACATATGTGCCAATTTTGGTGTGTTGCACCCAAAATGAACAATAGATTTGTTATTCTGCATCATTCTGCAACCCTACAAATGCATCGAGTTGTGGCATATCTTTTTGGACACCGGCGAGAACGATGAACTGAATCAAGACCAGGAAGCCTTAATGAACAATGAACTAAATTAACTACTTTGAGGAGCAGGAAGTAACTAAACTGAATTAACCAAAGTGAGCCTAATTACCTGAAATGTGTTGTTTGTTTCATGAATTAGTGTTGAATAGACTGAATTACTAAGTAACACAAATATATGAATGAACAAAGATTAAAAATATCCAAAAGGAAAGTTCTGGCATTTGTCAACCTGGGCTCTATTTTTAGATGTTTAGAGGTTCATCTTTTCACTTGGGACAAAAACAATTTCAATCGGTGCAGTATTGATTTAGAACGCAAACACAATCAAGGGCTAAACAGCTACATAATGCAAAGCTGCGGGGCAAGCTAAAAACACTCACAGTAACCCTCTTCTTGTCACCACTGAACAGGCGAAAATGTCATTAGAAGTATTGGGTAGCGTGGAGAGGATCCCTAAAGAGGCATTTACCTCAGTCAATGTAGAGAAACTTTTTAAAATGATCAATTACACAGTTACTCACTTTTGGGCCAAATGCTAATATAGGGGGCATTTAAAATATTCCACACAATTAGTTACACATAAAACATGTAAGATTTGGGTGTTGCACTCAGGCAGTGCCCTTTCTTGTATTTAAAAAAAAATTTTTTTTTTCCCTTGAACATATAGTTATGTTGTGAATCTCTCAGTAGAAAGCACCACTGTACAAACTGCTACCCTCAATCAGCAGACAGTGAATGTTGTTGCAGCCTGGTCCCCAGTTTGCTGGTAGAATGTACATTATGCAACCTGTCAATACGTAGATCCACATGGAGGAGAGGTTAAACCCGTAGAGCCCCGGTAGGATGAAGCCTGTATGAAAGAGAATTCAGATGTAAAAAAGAGAAAATCCAACCCGAAGGTAAAAGATCTGCAAAGTGCAATGCAAAAACAGCACATCACTGAGCACTTATCACCAACATTAGAACACACGGGGGACAGTTGCCAGCGTAAGCTTCTTATGATAATGTGGCTTTGTGTGATTTTACGGACAGTCTGCACATGTAGCACTCATACTGTACTGTATATTTCTGCAGCGATGTGTGGATCTGAGGCGGCGTGTAGAAAAATCACCATAAATTTCCAAACATTATTGCAATCCGTTCATCTGTCTTTGTGCTTGTGAGAATATTGGAGAATCCTGACTTCCTTTGAATGTTCCCGTCAATGGATCTGATGTTGCAAATGAGCTGTGCGAGGGACAAAAATGCAAGGCGCTAATCGTCCCACGTTAGGCAGAATCAAAGGATCATGAATTAGCATTTAAACAAGAAACAAGCTCTTTTTTTTAAACAAGTATTAGAGAACACGACCGCGGATGTAGAGATGCATTGCCAAAAGATAGAAAATTATGAACATGCATACCTTTTGTCAGAACCGAAAAATAGTGACAACTCCAATGCGTAAGACTAATGAGTTTGTATTGACTCTTTGTGTCCAGGCCTGATAGATATGCTCCAGTTGCTTTAATTTATTGCTGTTTGAAAGGAGGAGAGGAACCAGCAGCCAAACACTGCTAAACTGATGAAGGATGCAGTTGTGATTTTCACACCCAGCGCCCACGTTGTTTAAATAGCAAATGTTGTTTTGCTCATCTGTGCGCCCATGGGAGTGTTGGACTTAAAATGAGGTGTGGTCAGGTGTAGGTGTTATATTCACAGTGCCCAATCACAACGTCTGCGGCACGAAGGCATTTTACGGCAGCAAGGTTTAAACCTTATCCACCCCACGAGCAAGAACAATGGCGACAGTGGTAAGGAAAAAAATTCCTTAGTTTTTTTAATGATAGGAAGAAACTTCATGCAGACCAGACTCAATAGGGTGACCATCTGCTTTGGCCATACTATACTGCAAAAACACAAAATTTTAACAGGTATATTTGGCTAATTTCTAGTCAAAACGTCTAATTACACATACTATAAGACAACATCACTTAACAAGTAAAATTTCAGTAACATATAACTTGTTTTGAGATAATACATCTTAAATACCTTGTGAAGTGAAAGAGTCGTGAAGAAATCTTGTTTTGAGTCATATCTAACACAAAACAAGGGGTTTTTTTTGAGTTACTATAGGGTTTTTAAGGTGCTGTGGTCTTTGTAAAAGAGAGAATCATTCCTAATACGAGTAAAATAAAGCTCAAAATGAGCAGGCTTGTGACATGAGGATCCTTGGTTCAAGTCCCTGTCAGACCGGAAAATCATAAAGGGCCCTTGGGCAAGGTCCTTAATCCCCAGGTTTCTCCTGGTGTGTGGTTGCGCACCTTGCATGGCAACACCCTGACATTTGTTTGTGAGTGTGTGTAAATGGGTGAATGTGAGGCATCATTGGCATCATCATCAAGTGCCTTGCGATTTGAGTGTCTGCATCAGATAGGAAAGTATTATATATATATATATATATATAGATAGATAGATAGATAGATAGATAGATAGATAGATAGACTACACTAAGGTCAGTTTTTTCTTTTTTTTTCTTTTTACCTTGCTACTGGTACTATATAACCCAGCATTACCTGTGTCAAGGTCATGTGGCTCGGTGACTTAACTGGCTCCCTAACTGGAATTGCCACTGCACTTGTCCAGTGTTCAGCTCCAGTGAAGAGGGTGGCTAGACACCCAGCAGGAATAAAAACAAGACCTGTCAAAGAGCGAATAAGCTCTTTTGCGAGCCAAGCGCCATCTAGCGACCCAGCTTATGGGTAAATAGCCAGTGCTGTCACAAGCCCTGCGGCAGTTGTGAGGTTCCACCTGGCAAATTACAAATAAGACGCACAGAGGAGAACCTCATATAGCGGCCAGTGAAAACTGCAACAAGTTGTGTCTGCGGCTGTCTCAGTTTTGCTGTGCTGTTGAGCTCCAGGGCAGCTTGCCAAGTGGTGCTGCAATGCGCTGGGCAGCATCATCATCATCCTTTAGCACAGTCTACCTTTTATGAGATAAGTCACATTGAATTTTCATGTAATATTACTGCATACGGGGTAACTGACATGCCACATCCTTTGGCAGTGGTGCGAAACCAGCGAAAACCACATAATCACGTTACTGCATCCGGGGGAGCCGACAGACACGTCAAACATCGCAGAAAGAAGCATCTACTCGGGTTAGTTGCATGGAATGTTCGCACAACTAATGGCATTGTAAAATCTGTCAGACCAGAAAGACCTACTGCCATTATTTGCATAGAGCTTGAAAAGGCAACTATTGATATTTGTGCCTTGAGTGCGGTATGTTGCCCAGGCTCTGGTAATACCAAGCAGAAGAGCCACACTAACCTTTGGAGTGGAAGCAAAGACAAGAATGCTGGAGTTCGATTCGCCATCTCCAATAAGCTTGGTCATATCAATCCAGTACCTGTATCCAATAGACTCATGATAGCTCAGGTTCAATTGAAAAGCAATTCCCACCTCACCTTAGTTATTGTGTATGGATCCACTATGCAACGGTCAACAATCGAGAAACAAAGTTCCTATGAGCAGCTTGGTGAATGTATAGATAAAGCCAAAGTGGATACCAACATTGTCCTTGGCAATTTCAATGCCCGTGTTGGGAAGCATTGGAGGTCATGGCCATCAGTCATAGTCAAGCATGGAGTAGGCAATATGAACTCTAATGGCTTATCGTAATTTTGCAATTGCTTCCAGCTGTCAAATTTGGGGACAATGTTCCCAATCAGGAATCGGCTGAAGAACACCTGACAACATCCACAATCTAAACACTGGCATCAGATAGATTATGTCCTTGCCAATCCAGAAGGAAGGCAATTCATCAGTGTCATCAAGCTCAATCTCACTGCTGACTGCTTCACAGACCACAAACTCCTGATCTGTAAATGCAGTGTTACAATAAAGAAGGTGAAGAAAGGCACTAAATCTCCAAACAAGTTTCATACCCACCTCAATAGTGAAATAAAAGACATGCTTGAAATTTTTTTCAGGAGAACCTATTCCAGATTTTAAAGTATCTTGGGATGACCTGAAAGAAGTCCTTCAAAATGCTGTCAAGCATGTTTTCAGAAAGAAAAAGACAAAAATTGAAGATTAGTTTGATGACCAAAATCAAGAAATTCAAACACTACTGAGAGAAAAGAGACAAAACAGAGACAAAGTAGCACTAAGAGAGGAAATCAGAAAACTCAAGGACATATGGATTCAACAAAAAGCCAATGATGCAGAAAGCTATGCACAGGAGAAGAACTCCAGGGAATTGTATGCAACACTAAAGGCCGTTTATGGTCCAGAAATCCAGAAAGTCCAGAAATCTCCATCCGGTACAATCGAAAACTGGTGAGTTTCTTTCAGCCTGTGAAGACATCAAAGACACATGGGTTGAGCACTTCAATGAGTTGCTTAACCAAACAATGAATGCTGATTTGGAGGTCCTCAATGAAGTAGAGGAACAGCCACCCATTGAAGAGTTTGACAATCCTTTCACAATGGAAGAACTTGTGACTGGACTTAAGAACAGGAAATTAAGAAAGAGTCCAGGACCTGATGGCATAACCCCATAAGTCATAGTTTATGGTGGCCATGCTTTATGAGCATTCCTGTTGACATTATTTAATTTGTTCTGGATAACAGAAAGTCTACCACCCGATCGTATTGATGCCAATGTCTTAAGGGAGGTGATCACAGCCAGTGTGAAAACCGCGTGACATATCTCTGCTTTGTGTTGTCGGAAAAATTGTTGCAGATGTCATATTTCAGAGACTACGACGCTTTGCGGAGATAATTTACCCTGAGTCACAATCTGGTTATAGGAGGAGCAGAAGCACAATGGATGGTATTTGCACCTTATGTCAAATTCAATGAAAAATACAGAGAACAGCAGTGTTATTTACACATAGCCTTCATAGTTTTCACCAAGGCATTTGATTGTGTCAATTGTGAAGTTTTATTTGAAATTTTAAGAAAGCTTGGCTGACCTGCAAAATGTATATGCATAATACATAAATTGTACTCAAACGTGCATCCCAGACTTATTGATGGTGAACTTCCTATGTTGATTTTCGCAAAGCGTTTGACTCAGTTGTTCAGACTGCTCTGTGGGACATCCTGAAAAATTTGTGGGATCCCCAAGAAGTTAGCCAGCCTATACACAGATACTGTGAGCGCTGTACTGAGCGAAGGCAGAGACTCTGAGTTTTTCCCCGTGAAAACTGGTGTTGGTCAGGGATGTGTTCTGGCTCCTACGCTGTTCAATGCTTGCATGGACTGGGTGTTGGGTAGGGTTGTGGAGGTCAGTGACTTGGGTGTTTTTGTTGGCGAAGAAAACTTTGCGAACGATGCTGTGATCTTTGCAGAAGCAATGGATACCCTGATTGCAGCATTTGATTGCACATAGGTTTGCGATTGTCCTGGATCAAGACTAAGATACAGGCTTTTAATGACTTCCTGGACTCAGCCAGATAGTCGAACCTCAGCCGGTGTTGCTGTGTGATGTAGCAATTTTTACTTTGTACATCAGTTGTTTTTTTAATGTGATTTTGTTTTTTTTTTGTTTTGTTTTCCTATGATTTTGGAATACAGTGGTAATCCTCAAACAAGCTGTGTCAGGTATAAATGATGCTGAAAGAAGGATAATGCCTTTGAGCACACTCATAGAATTGTGGGATTTTGGAGATGTTGAACATTAAACATCAAACACATTAAAAGGTGAAAAAAGTGATTTTGCACAACTTGACCCCTTTAATGCTCATATTATTTCCTCAAGACCATTTTTGCTCATTGAACATTATAACTTGCATGAAAAGCATTACGAATTAAATATTTTTACAGTTTTAAATGTTTAAGAGTTCTGTGGCAGTGTTTAATGAACAATCGTTAAGGCGAGCATTTCAGCGCAAAGCTAGACCAAAGGTCCATCAAAAGTCCACTATTTCACAAGCAACTTAATATTATAAGAAAAGTAATCAGAAAACTGAATGGCGCTCAATAATCCGCATGTTTTAGAACAACATACAGAGCTGATCCAAGCGCTGTGGAGGTGCTGACATCACTATTGATTAACAAATTGATAGATATTTAGAGTTATTTTTCTTTGGCGTTATTAAAAAAAAATAAAAATTCTGGCCTGGCACTGATGTTTACAAAATTACCATGGACAGAATAAGGACTAGATCAAAGGGCAACAGGAAGTGTGATTAATCAAGATTAATTATTTTTGACATGTTATAGGTTCTATAATTTATAATTAATAATCTAAATTAGCGTGTTATTTTGACAGCCATATACACTCACCGGCCACTTTATTAGGTACACCTGTTCAATTGCTTGTTAACACAAATAGCTAATCAGCCAATCACATGGCAGCAACTCAATGTATTGAGGCATCTAGACGTGGTGAAGACGACTTGCTGAAGTTCAAACCGAATATCAGAATGGGGAAGAAAGGGAATTTAATTGACTTTGAACATGGCATGGTTGTTGCTACCAGACGGGCGGGTCTAAGTATTTCAGAAACTGCTGATCTACTGAGATTTTCACGCACAACCATCTCTAGGGTTTACAGAGAATGGTCAGAAAAAGAGAAGATATCCAGTGAGCGGCAGTTGTGTGGACGAAAATGCTTTTTTGATGTCAGAGGTCAGAGGAGAATGGGCAGACTGGTTCGAGATGATAGAAAGGCAACAGTAGCACAAATAACCACTAGTTACAACCAAGGTATACAGAATACTATCTCTGAACGCACAACACATCCAACCTTGAAGCAGATGGGCTACAGCAGCAGAAGACCACACTGGGTGCCACTCCTGTCAGCTAAGAACAGGAAACTGAGGCTACAATTTGCACAGGCTCACCAAAATTGGACAATAACATTGGAAAAAATGTTGCCTGGTCTCATGAGTCTCGATTTCATCTGCGACATTCAGATGGTAGGGTCAGAATTTGGCGTAAACAACATGAAAGCATGGATTCATCCTACCTTGTATCAATGGTTCAGTCTCAACATCTCTGAGGAATGTTTCCAACACCTTGTTGAATCTATGCCACATAGAATTAAGGCAGTTCTGAAGACAAAACGGGGTCCAACCCGGTACTAGCAAACTGTACCTAATAAAGTGGCTGGTGAGTATACATACACACACACACACACACACACACACACACACAGAGAGTCAGGCTGTATAAAGGGACTACACAAAACTAGAACAGGTCAGTGTATGTCTCATTGTGCTAGGAGGAGTACAAAAATGAATACCGGTGACATGTGTCACAGAGGTCTAAACCTATTCATTTTAGTCCGTTATGTGCAGGAGGGCTTTTATATGAACAATTGCATAGTTGTGGGTCTTTAGGGATGTTTAAGTAACAGCCCAACCTCACGTAACTAAATTGTAAATACAATCCAATTTTGAATTATTAACCCCTTCCAATCAGATAGTGCTTATAATTCAACAACTGACTTTCTTTACTTTTTCTGTACTTTATATACTTTATTTGCCTCTTTTTTGGCCAATTTAATGGTATCACTGTCATATTTTAGCCCATTTATTTATAGCTATGGTATGGTACAAATATAGAAGAATCTTTCCACTTTTATTCAAAGTCCTGTGAAGGTCACATAAAGAAAAATACTTTTCCACGATATAATTTGAACATTATATTTTAGCTCCATCTCTGGGAGCTTAGTTTTGGTGGAAAAAAAAATTGTGACACTAATAAAACTGTTTTTTGCCCACCATTTATCCAATATACATGCATTCTGGAATGAAGCTGCCAATTTGTATTATGTCCCTTTTCCCTTGGAGACTGCAAAGTAGCAGATAATCTAAAAATGAAAAAAAAAAAGATACTGCACACAGAATTTTGCTTCTTCTAACTAATGTCTGGCAGCAGGCATTGTTTTGCACCACGTCAGAATCTCTTGTCTTTTGAAAGTGCTCTTCCTCGTTCCAGTCTCTCCCTCTTCACTGCTTCAGATTTGCATTGATCCTTTGCTCTCAATCAATAATAATTAGAAAAGCGTTTAATGACTTTGTGAACTGCTAACCCCAAATGTCACGTAATTGCACGGTGAAGAGGTCTGCTGTTTAAGTAGAAGCATTTAAAAAGAGTGTAGTGGTTTCAAGTGTTTGCTGCAGATTTCAAGCAGCCTTTTAGGATGAGATGAGAGGCAGAGCGGGATGGATATTTATTACACAAAATGCAAATTGCACCCAGAGTAGTACTTAATAAAAATAATTGTATCAAGGAAAATAAACTTAAACATAATCTCAGTATTATTTCTGATATGTATTTCTGTCATAAGCTATTACTGAAATTTAACTGCATGTATAAATTAAGTAGTGTCCAAGGTGCCACAGTAATAGAAGTGACAGTCCAAGAAGGAGACTGGTGAGGGAAGCCACCAAGAAACCAATGACAACTCGCACATGAAAACATGCAGCAAAAATATCACGTCTTCTTGTTCGAGGAAGTGTTCTCTGTACCTCTCCTCTATGAAGCCGTATAGCTGATGATGCAACAGACAAAAGCTACATGATGCACAGTTTCTCCTGTCACTGCCACAGAAGCCTATAACTCCTTCAGAGTTGTCATGGGTATTTTGGTGCCTTCCTTCACTAGTCTCCTTCTTGCACCGTCACTCAGTTTTTGATACCTGCCTACGCTGGATAAATTTACCATAAAGTGCCATAATGTTTGTATTTCCCCAGCCCTGTATTGACATTTATTCTTATAGTCCAGCAGCCAGAAGTGGTTCACGAGCACCCCCCTCAAATGTTGTGGAAACCTACTTTTTTTACATTACTAAATGTGTCTTGGTAACAAAAAATGTCATTGACATTGCCAACAAATGTCCCATGGGGTTCGTTTGGCAGCCATCTTAAATTTTGTCCTATGCACAACATGAATTCTGCAATTGCTGTAACTTTTTTTCGTACAATTTGGCCATGTGAAGTTCTCTGGAAGGGTTAATTCAATTATTGGAACAATATTTATCCCCCAAACACAGAAAAAGGACAGGAAGAATGTCCAACTGTAAAGTTAAAAGAAAAGAAAAAGTGTCACTAGTAGTGTGATATGGTATGTACTCCCGTAGGACTTTTGTGCTGAAATTGATTTTCTTTTTTTCTTTTTTTTCTTCTTTTTTTTTGCTGCTATGACTTCATTAGGGGGTAGACTGTCAGAAAATGATGGGGTTCAAATTTTCAGACCCTTCCCTCCCTGCCTAGGGGGTGGGTATTTCCATTTTGGCCCCCTCAAAACTAACTATCCACCTGTTTCTGCCATTTGTCAACCAATTTTCATAATGCTGGAGTCATTTTGTAGGATTATAGGCATACTAAGATGATTGATTGTACTTTTGGAGCAAATCTTTAGAGTCCCCGTTTCTGGGGGGGGGTCACCTCCATTTTG
>OMMV01183559.1:0-10267 GCA_900302635.1 Chatrabus melanurus | reverse complement strand
GGGGGGGGGGGGGTCGACTGCTGCCCCCCCAACCTTGATCTGCAGTTCATTTATGATTAGAGATTAGAGCTGACCGGGTGGAGTGAGGTAGACAGGAAGACAGAGCCAAAGGAGGGAGAGAGAGAGAGGAGTGATTATGAGTTAAGTGGCCCTTCTCGTGCCATTATAAGCAGCGGGACTGACAGAGTACATCATGAGTGAGTATAAGTACACACTTCACCGCTGCCCTTTAATTTGGCATTCTGGCATCCTGACCTCCCCGTTGGTGCTCAACCACTAAAGTCCTCCTGCATTTTTGTGGTCCTAAGAGGAAATGAGCAAAAGGCATGTCCGTGTAAATGCAGGTAAATAGCAGTTTGAGGAGTATGAGTAGCAAAATTATATTTGGTGGAAGGAACTTTCACCTTACATAGCTTATTTTTTATATATTTTTTTATATTTAGATTGCTCATATAAATCCCAGAGGATTTATATGAGCAATCTAAATCTAAATGAGGATCTAATTACCACCACCGATGAGGTTATTCTCTGCCCTGGTAACGACATAGGGCTTGGACAGCAAAAATGTAGATGAGTGGGTGAGTGAGTGATTTAGTCCATCCCAGCCAGCTGGTGTAGACAGTAACTCAAAAACAATAAATGCTCTCATCTTATAACTTACCATATTAAAAGAACACACAAGGAGGACAAACCCTATTCCATCTGATGAACTTTGAAGCATCTGCGCGATCAAAGGACCAACCTTGATTTGCCTGTGTAATATCCTATAGCAGTGGTTCCCAACCCTGGTCCTCAGGGACCCCCTGACCTGCACATTTTCCATCTCTTCCCTGCTCTGCTAACGGCTGATTAGCTCCTTCAGGTGTTTGTTAGCTCTTGATTGGCTGAGCACAATCAGCTTTTGGCAGAGGAAGGAGAGATGAAAAATGTGCAGGTGCCTTCATGAGCATCAGTTAAAGGGAAACTCTGGCTTTTTTTTTTTAAGAAGTTGGGTTCTATTTTTAGATGCTTTTGGGACAAAGCTATTTTTTCATGCAATATTTAGAATGCAAACACTGTCATGCGTTAAACAGTTAATAATATATAGTACATGATACAGGGTACAGGGCAACATCCCACTGTATAGTATGTATAATGTATTTGTACAGGACAACCTGTACATATAAAATGTCATTAGACACGTCTGATAGCATGGATAGGCTCCCTATGGAGGTAAAGGTGTACATGTTTACCTCACTACCTTATGTAAAGAAACTTTTTTAAATGACTGTTTATACAGTTAGCTGCTTACCTTAGCTTCCTGGCCATCCGGTGGCAAAGAGGGGCTCGGTCTTATGCTTAAAACAGGAATGAGCCCCTCATCGACAATCCACTAGTGATGACTCAGTGGAGAGCAGTGCCGCTGGATGGCCAGGATGCTAAAGTAAGCGGCTAACTGAATTATCGGTTGTTTTGAGTGAGGTGTTTTTTTTTTTGGTGATCCACTCGTTTTACCTCCATAGGGATCCTCTCCATGATACCAGACACTTCTAATGACATTTTCGCCTGTTCAGTGGCGACAAGAAAGGTACAGGGCAACATCTCACTGCAAAATTCCAGGATTCTTTTGACCTTGGTGTAAAATATTTTCTGTCTGAATGCCTTTCTAATTTAGAAATGTAATCCCGTTGTTATATAATAGATAAACATCAAGGTTTTATCACAACTTAAGTGATGTAATCCTGTGTGGAGACAGCAAAATTAATATTTTGTACTGTGGCCATACACACTTTTCTACTTGCCAAAGAGGATTAAGGCACCAAACAGAGTTATCGAGGATTTGAGAATTGGCTGGAGTGCTGGTGCTCTTATGCATGCGCACAGACACTATAAAACCCCCCGAAGTGCTGATGAGCAGTAAAAGGCAGAGTCAGTGAGAAAGCTGTTATTTCCCTGATGTTCTTTAACCATGTGCCCTGCAGTCTTGGTTCCAAACTCAGCATGGAGCAAGAAAATAGTTGGACTACTACACCGCAGCACAGATTAGAAAAGAAAAACTATAGGTGCAACATGCAGAGCAATACGTCTTCTGAATGCAGTTTGAATGTAGCCTGCTGAGATAATCCTATTTTAGCTCAGTTGCTGGGTGGCTATGGGATCAAGGAGTGGCGATAATTAAAGCGAGGTAAAAAGCACCTTTAAATTCCTCCAAAAAGGGCGGGACGGTCTAACTAAACTTCACCTTGTACTTTACAATCACATAAAAGTGAAAATTCCACATTAACATCGCAATAATTCATGTCGTGCTGACTTTAGTGAGAGCAGTGACCGTGCTCAAAATGGGCGCTAAACTGTGTGCTAAATGTCACAGTGGTACAACAACAAATTATTTTCCTATCGAGACTGTAATGAAAAAAATGTTAATTGTTTGAGGAGTTGTCAGACTTCAGCTGTAGCTACAAGGTTTGTTAGAAAAACCATGTTTAAAAGTCTGCAGTGTGAGCAGGTAATGTGGCCTAACTAATTCCCTGCACTAGTATCGGTGTTATGGCCTGTACACTCGTATCGTTGGGCGGGTATGGCCATCTCATCCATTTTGTGTAAGCAATAAGTCAAAAACCAATAAATGCTACCATCTTGGATGTTGTTAGAGCAATCAAAAAAGCAAAAATTTTTTTAGCCTATGTAATGTTCCATAGACATGTCTGCCACCTGCTGGAGCGGCACCAGCCTACAAGCTAGCTAACAACTTAAGCTAGTAACCATGGGGAGAAACCTGCTACAGCAACACCAGCCTTCAAGCTAGCTAACAACTTAAGCTAGTAACCGTGGGGAGAAACCTGCTACAGCAACACCAGCCTTCAAGCTAGCTAACAACTTAAGCTAGTAACCATGGGGAGAAACCTGCTAGAGCAACACCAGCCTTCAAGCTAGCTAGCAAGTTAAACTAGTAACCGTGGGGAGAAACCTGCTAAAGCAACACCAGTCTTCAAGCTAGCTAACAACTTAAGCTAGTAACTGTGGGGAGAAACTCGCTAGAATAACACCAGCCTTCAAGCTAGCTGAGAACTTAAACTAGTAACCGTGGGGAGAAACCTACTAGTGCAGCAGTGACCAGTCAATATTCCGAAGGCCCATTGGTCCGAAGCCCATTGGTCAGAAAATTGTTAAATATGGTTATATGCAGTGCAAACGTAGTAAAATGGAGCAAAATAGAGTTACTTTTAAGGGACCCATCCTATAGGTAGAAATATGGATTATATTTATAAAATACCCAACAAGTAAGGATTTTATTTGTAAAATTGGGGGGAAAGCCCCCCAAATCCCAAAATTTACTATAATTATTAATGCTAACCCTAAAACTAACCCTTAAAACTAACTAACCCTAACCCTAATTTTAGGACCAATGGACCTTCGGAACAATGGACTTTTGGACCTTCGGAATAATGACCCGTCCCTAGAGCAACACCAGCCTTCAAGCTAGCTAACAACTTAAGCTTGTAACCGTGGGGAGAAACCAGCTAGAGCGGCGCTAGCTTTCAAGCTAGCTAACAACTTAAGCTTGTAACCGTGGGGAGAAACCTGCTAGAGCGGTGCCAGTTTTCAAGCTAGCTAACAACTTAAGCTTGTAACCGTGGGGAGAAACCTGCTAGAGCGGTGCCAGCTTTCAAGCTAGGTAACAATTTAAGCTAGTAACCATGTCGCCAAATACAGGATGAAATGTACAGTAGAACGGGAAAGTAACACTGGAATTAAATGATGGGTAGAACGTGTGAATGGGGATGATACCAAAAGTTTTCATTGGTACTACAGATTATTCGTGACAAACTTGAAACACTGGTGTTTCAAACATTGCTACGGAGTCTACATGAAAAGGAACACCTTGTGCTGTGCTACCACCTGTTGAACACTGACACCTGCTGGACAGTTCAGGAATATGCATACCTATCAAATGATGAATTTCATCTTTAACGGCTACAGTCAGAGCGGGGTCTGTAAGTGCAAAAGCATTGACATTGCTTGTGTTACCGTAGCCCTGGAAACAAAAAGCTGCAGCAACCAGTACTTACGAGTTGGCAACAAATTTCATTACAGATTAATTGGGTTGTTTACTTCACACCCGTAACATCACATCATTGCAGTGGAGGCATTTAAGGCAGCGACAGCTAAAACCTGACTGCAGTCTGCTCCGATTCATTCAGACATGGTTGACTTTACTGGTCTTTCTGTAATAAAATCTCATTGAATGGATTTCAATGTACAATAAGTAACAACTGTATTCAAATTATACAGAAATAATTGGTTTAAAAACAGCATGATGATGCTAATTCAGCAAAAAACTGGTTGTATTTACTGCTTTAAAATGTAAATATTTTGTAAATTACCACAACAATAAATTGTAAAATTTGCAGGTTGTTCTGTAAAGGTATTTACCTATTTTTACTGTATTTTTACAGAATTATTCTGGCAACTACAGCTGCCAGTTTTTTTTTCAGTGAAAAACATTACAACTTGTGCATTACAACATTGACTTAAATGAGCCACTAACGTTAAAAATTGGTATGGTCCGCTTTAGGGGTGTCTGAGATTGTATTCCAAGATTCTTGCAAGCATAAATATGGGAAATATATTGTCATATTTACAATTACAGGTAAGAAGGATATACACATGTTTTGAACCTGCAACTGTTGTTTTTACCTGTTTTGGGGGTATTAATTTGTGTGTTTCAGACCCCCCCCCCCAGTACCCCTGTAATTTGAACCATGCTGTTGGGAAACCTTTGTTATTAAAGCCAAACTGTATATATCCAAAAAGGAACATATACTGAGATAGGCCAACGCACCAGTGAGGCGCAAATGAGTGAGATGATATCGGCGATGACTCATAACACCTGAGTCACAGACAGTACGGAAGCTTTGGCAATCACCTCAATTTTCATGTCTCTGTGGAAATCCAACCTCTTCTCCAGAACAGAAATACATCCGCTACCTTCTCCTCTGTTCTGATTATGATTGACAAAGGTAAACCCTTAATCCGAGCTTTGCCCCACCTTGTGCTCAGTGCTGAATCTTCACTAGTGGAGTGGGACTAAAGCAAATGTATAAACATAAAAATCCGTCTGAAGACGAGGAGCAGCATTTGACTGTAATAATTCATTTGTGTATTTTGCAAACCTCCCAAAAGGAGAGAGTTGATGCATAACTACTAGCGTGCGTATTCGAGCAAAAACGCACAGAAGAAGTTATTGACAGTTACAGTTTGCCTTGATGACAGTCCCCTAAGCTTTGGCAATCTTAGCAGTGTTTCCCAATCCTGGTTCTTGGGACCCAAAATACTGCGTGTTTTCTATTTGTCCTTGATCTAATCAGATTAGATCAGGTGTGTTCAGCCAATCAACAGCTGGCTGAACAATGGAACGCACCTGATTTGGCTCATTATTTGCAGTTCAAGCAGGGAGAAATGGAAAAATCACAGTATTTTGGGTCCCGAGGACCAGGATTGGGAAACATTATAGTCATATTCCTGAAACATCTCGTAATCTAAATCCACGTATATCAGTCGAGCGAAACACAAATCGCAACTCTTCCAACGATTTTGCTTGCATGCTCCATAAAGCCATGCCACATTGCATTATGGGTAATGACAAAATACTGAATGTTCAGTTTCTTTTATGTTTAGTTAGCTTTATATTTCTTTTTATGCTCATTTAACTTAATATTCAGTTAGTTTTGGGTTCAGTTAGCTTTGTATTAGTTAGTCTTATGTTTACACCCAGTCCACAAACGTATGTGTTAATCAAACAACCGAACCAAGGTTGGCCTTGGCTAGCTTGGAAACTTCAAGATAGGTAGACGTTTTCTGGCTTCATTCGACCAGCCCGGGTCACGCCAGTCTTGCCCGTGCTTCACCTCTTTACCCATTTATAGGTTGGCCAGAAGTTAGGCGAAGTCGGGCACTGCCAAGCTGGTGACATCTAGAGCTGCCCCACTTGGGCTTCAAACCCGCTCTTCAGAAAACCTATGGGTAACATCACAGAGGGTTAGGTTAGCTTTATATTCAGTCACGCTGTAAAAAAAAATTCTGTTGTTTTTAATGGAAAAAAACTGGCAGCTGTGGTTGCCAGAATAATTCTGTAAACAAAATGCAGTAAAAATATGTAAATACCTTTACAGAAAATACTGTAAATTTTACAGTATAAAATGTTGCAAAAAATTTATAAAAGCAGAATGGGTTACAGACAGCCTTGAACCAGAGATGTTCTATTTTGAAAGTAAGCACACTAACAGCTTGCACCACCATTCCATCAAGTCTGAGAATGTAATGAACTGCAGAATCCGTTTTATCCTATTGATATATAGCCTACTCAATTCTAAACAGACGTGATTTTTTTCAGAACTCCTCATATTAACATACTTTGCACAAATACAATGAAAATATGTTAATATGGCAATATGACGTACAATTCATTATATTTTCAGACTAGTTCCTGTGCTGCAACAACACAGTGGTACAAACAGTAAGCGTGCTTGCCTCCCAAGCGAAACACCCCAGGTTCAAGGCTGCCTAAGCCCTGTTCTCCTTATGCAGCTGGAGTTGTGTTAGAAAAACCAGATCAACATGTGGATCCCATGCCAAACCTGCTGTGGTGGCCCTGAGCAAAATGGGAGCAGCACAACAAGATCTTATTGAATGGAATTCAATGTACAATAAGTAACAACTGTATTTAATATACAGAAGTAAATTACAACATTATACTGTAAAATTTGCACGTTGTTCTCTAAAGGTTTTACTGTATTTTTTTTTACAGAATTATTCTGGCAACCGCAGCTGCCAGTTTTTTTTCCGTAAAAACAACAGAATTATTTATTTTTTTACAGTGCAGTTTAAAATCCAGTTGGGTTCTCAGTTGTTTTATATTCAGTTAGCTTCATATTAATTTAGTTTTAGATTCAGTTGGCTTTCTGTTCATTTCACAGGCAGCACGGTGTGGCATTGGTTAACAGGCTGTCAAAGAATAGCTCCTTTCTGTGTGGAGTTTGCATGTTCTCCTCCTGTATTTGTGGGTTTCCTCCATGCGCTCCAGTTTCCTCCCACCATAGCAACATGACATTAGGTTCATCTCCCAGCAGGGGTTGTTGGCAGGATTTGCACACCAGTCACTGTGAGGGGGAAAAAAAAAAAAAAATCACTGCAGGGTGGAGACTGGTTTCGTGCTATGGTGTCGTTTCCATAACGATGACCGTAGCGCTTCTAAATCTGATTGAGAGCTGCTCATTCTGATCTGATCTGCACATGCAGACTCAAACGTACTGAAACGTTTGCCTCACTTTGTCACTGCTGTCTAATGTGTCATATCTGCGCTTTGTGGATGAGGGTGGTGGTTTCCAGACGCTGCACTAATGTCTGGTTCTGGAGGGTTGTGGTGTTTGTATGTCAGCGGAATAGAGAGAGGGGTAAGGAGGGAGGCCCAGTGGTCCCGGCTGAAACATGAGACCAGGAGACCCACGCTCCCCATTTCCTGTCTCCGCTTTATCAGCATCTTGCTCTCTGTTATTTCTGCACTCTTAAGGCTTCCGATGAAAGCCTGGCCACAGATAAATGTTTGTGTCGCCTTGTTTTTTTATGGGGGATTTTATCCGCCTGCGCCCTCTCCTCCGTTCTCTTCTTTGCTCCATTCCCGTGTCTGCTTTGAATTGCCGCAAGTGAAGTTATAGCCTCTGGTTTACATTACGGTTCCTTAAAGATGGGCCGGGGATGCTTGAAAGGACAACACTTGTCCTTGTTCTTCCAAAGAAATAAATGTTTACAAGACAGAGGGGATAAGGCAAGAGAAAAGGCTAATTTATTCAGCTGTGCCGCACTCGTGCGTGCTTTTATGGAAGAATAGTTCCATCCACAGATGTTTTTTTTTTCTCCCATCTTTGAGTTAGACCTTGTTGTTGAAAGGTGATTTTCCTATTTATCTACACACACACACACACACACACATATATATGGTAGACGGCTCGATTTTTAATGTTATAAATTGGTTGAGTTAATTTTGTTTGGCTCCTACTTCCGCGTCTTCAAACTCTCGTAAAAGTTCTCGCGAGACTGGATCACAGGAACGTTAACTTTGCAACTAAAAACAAAATCAACGTGGGTCGGGTGGACTGCCGCCGGGCATCCGTTGAGCTACGTCGACGTGCGTTGAAGACAGGAAATTTGGACCCCTGGAGCGAGCCTTCTCCGGTGTTTCACCGAGATTTTTGAGAATCTGCTACGTCGGCCAGCGTCAGCCACGTCACGTCATAGTATGAATGGGCCCAAAGGGAGAGATGCACACCCCTACTGTAAATACAGTACAGCTCCAAGTGAGCGCCGGTGCAGCACAGCTCTGCCGTAAAACCAGCATGAACTTGTCATACGAAGCTTTGCGCGTTGCGTGGAGTTTAGTAGCACTCCGGGCGTGAACTAAGTTGAAATTCTGCCGCCAAACTGACAGTTGAAACAACTCACCTTATTTGTTTTATTCATCGCCACTCTACGCAAGGATCAAAAAAAGTCCACACATTGCGCTCCACAGTGAGGTCCCGTGCAGCGGCGTAGCTCTGTGGTAAACCCAGTGTAAACGGAACGTAAGCCCGCTGCAGGAAGCTTTGTGCATAGCATGGAATCTGCTCGCACTCTGGGCGCGAACTAAATTCTATTGCCAAACTGACGATTGACACATTAAGGGCAGTATGACAGCAGATGAAATCATTATCCCATGCAAAGGATCCTGTCATCTGGACTAACCAATGTGGTTTGTGGTAGTTTGTAGCATAGCGGGCCAACTAGTTACTCATACGTAACTGTACGCTTTGCGTTCCCTTCAGTTTTACCTCTCATAATGTTTTCAGCCTGACTTTTGTGCTTCTATTTTCTTTGCATTGCATATGTGCCTCGTGTTGCATGCGCACATGTTCTTGTTTGTCTGCATATGGCGGCTTTGCGTATATGTGCACGCACACGTGTGTGTGTGTGTGTTTATTCAATAATAACAGAGTCACAGAAAGTCTGTTTCTGATGAATCTGTGTGAATAGCAGACCATTCATCCCCAGGAAATCAATCTTTCTCATAATTCCTCTCATTTTTCTTCCATCTGTTATCTACAGAGCTGCCAAACAGACTTTTAAACAGAGCAGACCATTACCAGAGGGCAGAATTAAATGCGTGTCACAATGCCAGCATGTAAATTTGTTGTTTTTGCTCAGTTAAATGAGGTGCTAAATTAAAGTTTCACAATTGGTGTGCAGTGTTTTATGATTAACCCCCCCCCACTCCCTTCAAGTCCTCCTGTTGACAGGAGGAAAGCCAGAATTTACCTTAAGAGTCAGGGATGCTTCAAAAGTGATATTGTACTAATTCGACCATTAAAAGCACGAGATGAATGGGTCTTTGTCTTTTATTGTGTAACTGCTCTGTACAAGTCTTGGCGTATGTTCTGGAATTCATCGCCAGCATCTAGGAAAACATTTTATTTCCGCAGCCGGTCTGCAGTGACGGAGCAGAGCTGACTGTGCAATCTTGCCAACAATCACACCGCCCAAATGGCGTGACCCCTTTTCTTCCTTTTTTTTTTTTTTTTCCCTTCAGTTTTGTTACCGAGTCTGGCAATAGTTTGCAACTGGAGAGGGCCGTTGGGTGTCAGCGCTTTCTCGCGTGTGTGCTGTATCGCTGTGATCAGCCCCCGGTGACCCGGGTACAAGCAGACAGTGTTTAACGGGGGTGAAGTCATTAAAATGGGGCCCCAGAGAGAATCCCCACAGTAAAGGATTGTTTTATTACTAACATGTAAGGCACAATGTTAAAGCCGCTATAGTTCTTGTGCTTTTCAAAGACAAACTATTTCTTCACAGAAATTTGCTAAGTGCTGGTAAAAATGTACTGTAAAATAGGGCTGCTCAATTATGCCAAAAATCATAATCATGATTATTTTGGGCAAAATTGAAATCACGATTATTTAACATGAGTGTGCCAAATCAACGCGCAGATCCATATCGGATATGCTGTGGCGACCCCGAGTTGAAACTGGGAAGAAGCCGAAAGAGCTTACTTACTCATTGACTTTTGAAACATCCTGTGTTTACTGAACTTTATTAAAAAAAAACTAAAAAAAAAATCTTGCACTTTAACAATGGATTTTCTTTACCTATGACTTCAATTTAAATAAATGTCATTGAACTGAAAAACAAGAGTAAAAACATAACTTGTGGCCAACTAATAAATGAGTAAAGAAGTGGAGCATGGGCAAGACTGGCGGGA
>OMMV01183548.1:3672-20797 GCA_900302635.1 Chatrabus melanurus | reverse complement strand
TGCGCGAGAGGCGAGGGACACCCTGGAGAGGCCACCAGTCCATCGCAGGGCCACATATAGACAGACAAACAAATTCACACTCACACCAACGGTCAATTTAGAGTCACCAATTCACCTAATCTGCATGTTTTTGGAAGTGGGAGGAAGCCGGAGCACCCGGAGGGAACCCACGCAAACACGGGGAGAACATGCATATTCACACAGAAAGGACCAGGTCGGAAGCGAACCTGGGACCTTCTCGCTGTGAGGCAACAGTGCGAACCACTGAGCCACCGTGCTGCCTCCTTTAAACACATTTTTTCATTTAAAACTTTCAGGTTTTTACTACTGTGCTGTAGCATGTTGGTGCTGCCTCTGCTTACCTTTTGTTCACCACTGGGGGCAGTACCACAAACATTAGCAGAAAGAGCAGCACAGAAGAAGCCGAGAAGAAAAAGCCACCCGTTTTTAGCCTGTTAGCACAGCACAAATTTCCATGTGCTGAAATTCATCTGTATTTTATTTATGTTTGTACGCCTCAGTGTTCTTTATTTTGTTACGATTCAACCCCATAGTGCAGTCGAGACAAGGCACTGTTATGAGGCAGTGGGCGACTTACCCCATTCTGAACTGGTATGAAAGTATTACCAAAGTGTGAAACGAACATAAAGTTGAAATGGGTGTACCGCCTACCACTATTGGACATGTTGCTTTTATTTTACTTCACAGGTGTAACCGGTGGAAAGTGTTGCGTGAATAATTGGTCAGGACATCTCGGGAATGTTCGGCGCTGATCTCCATTTATTCTTGTGTCGGCTCTGAAGACGGCAATGATAAAATATACAACAACGGGTGGATGTCTGTTCTCGCTCCTCTCCCACAGGAGAATAAATCAGAAGGGACTGGGGAATTTTCACACAAAACAAACTCATATTTTAACATACCTGAAGACAGCAATGAATTATTTTGGACAAAAGAATGAGCTTTAAGACACAGAAGTAGCAGCGTAACAGCTTAACTTAATGATTCACAGTGTTAAAATTGGGCCATTGTCCGGTTCGTACCACACTTAGATCGATCCAGGGGTCCACACATCAATGTAGTTGTATCGGTAAATTGTGACACCCCAACCACTTAGCAAACTAAATATTTTTAATAACAGCAATAAAGCTGTTTGGCTAGGTTACATGTTAATGGCCCATTCACTATGACGTGAAGCGGCTGATGCTGGCCGACATAGCAGATTCTCAAAAATCCCTGTGAAACGCACGAGAAGGCTCTCTCCAGGGGTCCAAATTTCTGGTCTTCAATGCAGGTCTACATCTCTCGGCAGTGGCTGATGCCACACCGGTGCAGCCTGACGCCCGATAACGGTCCACCGATCCACCTTGACGCAGTTCAACTTTCGCCGTCGAAGGGGCAGCGCACTCCATGGAGCAGCAGCTCAGCCCGGCGGAGCCGATTGCCGACCCAACATCCGTGACGCACCCCACACAAACTCAACTTCAACTCGAGACTCTGCGACCTCGTCACCCGCCACCTCAAGCTCACACTCCTGTTGCACCCTCTCTGAGCCGTCCACCCTCTCTGGGCTCCAGGAATCGAATGAACTCCGACGTTGGTCAGCATAGGCCGGCGGAAGCAAACGGAGCAGTAACGGAGCACTAGCGGAGGTGACACCGTGGCAGCAGAGCCCTACTCCCGCCAGCATTCCAAGATGAACGTCGAAGATTTCAAGCATGTTGAAAATTTTTCCGGGACCACGATGAACACCAGTGCCGCCCAACCAATGTCGACCCAGTCCCCGTGGAGTCTGTCGAAGGAGAGTGAAAAGTTGATTGACGTTGACCAGCGGCAGGGTCCGCCAAACGCCGGGCCAATCGCCAGAGTGTGAATGGGCCATAAGCCACACAATAGCAAGGCTAAACAGCAGACTGAAAAAGAGCAAGAATTTAGTAAGCTAAACGTGTTGCACAAAAATAAACATTGCTATCAGCAACCACAGCAGGGTGCACACTGACCTACAGCGGGACAGTTAAACAACTTGCAGATGTCTTCCGGAGAATTCAGGGTCAGCAAGGTCAAGTGGAAGACAGGTGTGTTGCGAGGTCCGTCAGGTAGGTTTTGTGAGGCCATAATTCTCCATTGTGATGTGGTTACTGGCAATAGGCCAACATTTGCAAACAGCACACACAGTGATTGAAAAGCACATTCATAACATCTTCAAAGAAAGGCTGACATTCAAAGTGATACCTTCCGTTTTGTGTTCACAGAACCTCAATTTTCAGCTGATAACCTCTCATTGTCTCTCACAAAGCCCACACTCAGCAGATTTACTCATGTCAACTGCAAAGTCAAATGGCCCTGCAAGTATTGTTATGGACCAAAAAAACAACTTTTATAGTCCTCTGTTTTTGTTGCTCTTCTGGCTATAATATCAGTGTACCCATGCTGATAGGAATGAGTTGTTCAAATGCAATGGTTTGTTGTTCGATTGCATAGTGCTCATGAACAGAAAATCCAGGGTACAAATAAAGGTCAGGTCTGGGAACATGCACTGGGGCCGCACTCCGCCGCATCCACCACCCTGGGTCCTGGTTGGCAACCAGCCAGGCAGACAGCAAATTAAGCACACTTAATTAAATATGTGGTCCCTGGGAATTAGCTCATGAAAACATTACATTCAACCTTCCAGGCGTTCAATAGGAGTGATGAGCCTCAATGCCAACAGAGCGCAGTGAATAATTGAGGAAGGGGACCAACTGACAAAGAGGGCATGATTCACAGCAGGGGTCACCAACCCTACTCCTGGAGATCACCCGTTCTAAATGTTTTCCAATGCGTACCTGCTGCAACCACAGCTGATCAGTCAAGTCTGGTGTTTCCCAGCTCTTGATTGAGCATACTTGACTTAGTTAATTAGCAGTGGGTGGAGCAGGGAGAGTTGGAAAACATGCAGGGTAGGTGATCTCAAGATGCAGGATTTGTGACCCCCCCCCATTTACAGCATGTCCACAGCAAGGGTGGGCAACAGTGTGCCATTAAGGGACAAGACAGTGCAGGTTCTCTTTACAACCAATCGTCTCAGCAGGTGGTTTTTACTGATGAGCTCCTCCCGTCAACTAAAAATCCAAATCATCTGTGAAATCACCAACTGAGGTGATCATTGCGAGGAAAACCTGCACCATCTTGGCCTTTAATGCCCACACCTGGTCGACAGCCAAGTTTCCCCAAATACTCCAAAACATGTGATTCGGGCATAGGACAAAATATTGAATTTTGGAAAGCAAAATTAGGCAACAGATTGAGCAAGAACACACCAGCAGTAAGTATCTATTCATTGTATATAGTGGAGTCTTGGTCAAGAGGACATACGTTAGCATGGTGGTCTAGTGTACTTGAAAATGAGGAGTGTCAATAATTTTGACCAAGTTTGATAGTTTGAGCTCACGTGATACGTCCCTGGGATGGACAACACGTTGGCCTGTAAGATGATCAGCAAGTCTTGATGCAAAACTATGCCCCAGCAGGTAAACATCTGAAATCATGAAAGAACGCCATAAATACCTGTATAGTTGATGGTTTGAGTCTTTCGAAGCTGTCTGTTGATGAATGGAGCGTGAATGGCCTGATTTTATTGTGGATATTGATGGATTTTATAGCGATCACTGCTGAGGTGAGGTATGTGTGTGTGCCAATCGGCGGAAATAATGTTAATCCAAGTTGGCGGCAGCCACTTTTAGCATGGGGAAAAAATATGTAATTAAGTAATTAGTAGGTTGTTAATCACAGCTAAAAATGTCCTCTGACACATCACATGTATGTCAACTATCAGTCTGTGCAATTATAGAACCATAGGTATTCACAGGGTGAAACGTATGGCGGAAGAAAGGAATCTGGTTCCTTCCCTTTGTACTATATACAGTGGGGGGAAACGTATTTGAATCCTTGAGCTTGGTGGATTCCGCCACTCCTCCCATCCTATGCATTCAAGTTTGCTGGAGTCCTTTTTGCATTTGCAGATTTCAGCTCTCTGAAGGTTTTCAACAGGGTTCATTTCAAACAGTCCATCCTGTCCTTTTCAACCATTCTTATGTGCTGCTGGATGTATGGTTGTTTTGCAGAATGACCCAAGACCTTCGCCTCAATCCTAGTGTTCTGACAGTGAGCAACAATTTTATTTTAAATTCTTGGAAATCTTCTGATTTCATCATACCTTTGATACATCCAATGCCTCCTGTACCAGAGGCAGCAAAGCAGCCCTCACCATGGTTTATTGAAGAACGGGTGTTCTTTTCCGTATGGGCTTCATTTTGTTGTCTATAAACAAACTGGTGAACTGCATTCCCCAAGGAGCTGCACTTTGGTTTGACATGCATATAACATTATTCCAGAAAGATTATGCCTTATTCCTGAATGTTTTTTGCAAACATTAGTCTTGCCTTTTTGTGCCTTTTGCCCATGTAGGTCTATTTGGTTTAGTGTGAAGTATATGGTATGGTTTGAAACCACCACTCCAGATTTCTCCAAACAAAGAACTATAAAGTGCACAACTATCTGTGTGCATGTATGTATACAAATGCATTAAATAGCAGGTGCATGCAGCTATCAGAACATCCACATACAGTACATATAAACATTTACACAGTTCACAAAGTATGTGTACAAACACAAAAATAAAAATTGTTTCCAAAAATGCTTCCACCAGTGATCTACAGTTTTGACCTTCTGACTTGTAACCCCAAATCAGAAAATGTTGAGGCATCACTGGTTTTTTTTTCTTTTCATTTTCCATATTGTCCCAATTTACTTCGATTGTTATTTCATTGTAGACAGTATGAACCCAAGATATTTCGGTTGTTTTTTTTCTGGTCAACTTTATTTCATTTGTTAACATACATCCATTCCTGCATTTCAGGGCTGCAACACATTCCAAAAAGAAGTTGGGACACTAAAGCATTTACCACTTTGCCATTCCTTCTCACAACACTTAAAAGATGTTTCCTCATTGAGGATACCAAGTGATGGAACTTTTGAGATGTTATTTTGTCCAATTCTTCCTGCAAACACATCTTGAGGTGTGCAAGAGTACAGGGTCGTCATATGTTTTGTTTGTTTGTTTGTTTTTGTTTCAAAATTCTCCACACATTCTCACAGGTCAGGACTGCAGGCAGGCCAGTCCAGTACCCGTAACCATCTTCTTCCGCAGCCATGCCTTTGTAATGTGTGCAGAATCTGGTTGCATTGTCTTGTTGAAAAATGCATGGATGTCCTTGGAAAGACGCCATCTTGAAGGCAGCATATGTTCCTCTAAAATCTCAATGTACATTTCTGCATTAATGCTGCAATCACAAATGTGTAAATTACCTTTGCCAAGGGCACTGACACAACCCCATACCATGACAGACCCTGGCTTTTGGACTTGTTGCTGATAAGTCTGGTTGGTCCCTTTCATCTTTGGTTCAGAGCACACGGTGTCTATTTCTCCCAAAAGAGATCTGGAATACTGATTTATCTGAACCCAATACATGTGTACACTGTGTGATGGTCCAACCCAGATACTGAGGTATCTGCATCGTAAAGATTTAAGTGGCATTCATTAATGTAACTCTATATTGTAGTGCTCGACAAAGGTTTCCCAAAGTAATCCCTTGCCCATGTGGTTGTATCAGTTATTGATCGAGTGCAATCTGAGGGATTGGACATCACGAGTCTTCAGATTAGACTTGCACCCTTGCCCTTTACGCACTGAAATCCCTCCAGATTCCTTGAATTATTTAATGATATTATGCACTGTAGAAGGAGAAATATGCAAATCCCTTCCAATCTTTCTTTGAGGAACATTGGTTTTAAACATTTCAGTAATTTTGTTGTTAACAAACTGGAGATCCTCTGTCCATCTTTGCTCCTCAAAGAATAAGTCTTTCGTGGATACTGCTTTTGCACTAAATCGTGATTCCACTCACCTTTGAAAAACATCATTGTTGTTTGAAATAACATTATTTAATTTTTGTTACCTCATTACCAGCCCTAAATTGCCCCTGTCCAAACTTTTTTTGGAATGTGTTGCTGGCCATAAATGCAGGAATGGATGCATATTAAACAATGAAATGAAGTTGACCACACAAAACAGGAACTATCATAGGTTCATGCTGTCTGCAATGAAATAGAAGTCAAAGTAAATTTAAGAATCACTGCTATTTATTTATTTTTTTTGCATTTTCCATGCCCTCCCAACTTTTTCTGATTTGGGGTTGTGTAAGTGAAGATGGTTCTTGCAGTTAGGTTCAGTAACATGGTTTCCAACAATTAGATATGCAGCAAAAGTGATCAGGTCCACAAGCAACAACAGTAAAATAACAGTAATAATAAAAATAGTAATAATAATCATAATAACAACAGTAATAATTATCATCATCATTCACAGTGACTTTTGACCATCTGACCCCAACAATTAATAGTGTTCTTGGAGTCAGGCTATGAAATATACTTACCAAGTTTTCAAACTATTGCATATGCACAATCAATGCTCTCACAAGCAATTTGTGGTTAAAAATATTCCTGTGATCTTGACCTTTGACCACATGGCCCTAAAGGTACCGTAATAAGAATATTGCTGTATGGGTACTGAACATACACAACAGGTTTGCAGCATAATTTATGTGCTCCGAAGCTAATTTTAGGTTAGAATGTGCTTCCAGTGATCTTGACCTTCTGACCCCCAAAATCAATAGGGTTTGATGCAAACTGAGCTCAGATACAGTCGTGAAAATTTTGAGTTCATCTGTCAACCAGTTTATCAGCTTGTGTGCAGAAAAAAAGGGGGCGGATGGCAAACATTGCTACTTCCATTTTTTTTTTTTAAACCACATTTGAGCTATGCAGATCTCAAGATACAGAATGGCAATCTTCACTATGAAATTTGCAAGCATTTCAGAGAAAACCTTTACAGCGTTTATTATAAATGCGGCACCATGTCATCTTGGTTGAGGGAACATTTGCAGGCATGACACCGAGACAAGGCAATGAAGAGAAAGTGAAATAGCTGGAACGATACTTTGCTTTTGTCAAAGCCTGCAGAAATCCGCTGTAGCTGAACGAGCATTCAATCATTGAAAAATATTAGTGACGCACAAAGGACTGTGGTGTGAACAAAGGAACCATTAAGGGTTGAAGAGAATTCCTTCGCCTGTCTTTCTCGAGTCCCCACAGTGATGTGCAAGTGCACTTAACCAGTCAGCAGGGCGCTCGGCGGGGTGTCAACCTGAACACGCGGCCAGTCAGGAGAGGGAGGTTCACGGGGACTCGAAACAAAACGCCATGTGCACGCAAAGCTGAGCCCAATCTGTCCACCTCTGCACATACACAAGTACACAACACTGACAGGCAAAGAAGGGCTCGCGCTCTTGAAGAGTGCTGAGCGACACAACAGAAACGCCGGCGGCACATAAAAAACATCTGACTGCAGCACTGATGGTCTCACTTTGAGGAATACTTCACATGTACACAGACTTGTAATGTGGATGTTGTCTGATCGAGATAAAGAGCACAAATCAAAGCATTTCAGTCTTCTTTAATTATGATTGAACTGATTTTGTCAAAAATTGTTACTCTGTTGGAGATGTTTGCATCAATCATTGTTCATTTCTCATAAAAGGCAAATGCAGTTAAATTTGGTGAAAATGTCTTTGACAGCTCTTTATCACAGTAGATCCCTCAAAAAGCAAAGACTCTGAGCAGCATTGACAATTCTGCTGGGAGAGTGAATCCCCAGTTTTGACCTAAACATCTGAACCATCTATCCTTCAAACAACTACACTGGAGGTTGAATGCCATTTTGAGGAAGCACTTACTGAAACTGGTAGTGATGGAAAACATGTTAATATCTGATATTGTGAGTCAGTGCACCTCAGCTGGAAATACAAATTGACATGACAATTAGTGTTACACCAATGCCGATATGATGGAGAGCCGGTGGCTCTGTAGGATAGGCATTGACCTGCCAACATAGAGACCGGGGTTTGATTCCATGTCCACGCTTGATGGTACCCGTCTTTGAGACAGTGCAGATAAAGCATCTTGTTCAAGGGCAGTCTACCCAGCTGTAAATGAGTACCATCCTTGGCTGGGGAAGTAACCTACAATGGACTGGCATCCTGTCTAGGGGAAGTCATAGACTCTCATCTGCTTAATGCTACGAAGGTTGACCAAATATGGTGTGACCATTGATCCTTAAGATCAAGATGTGACACTTAATTTCAATCTCATCCATGAAATACCACAGTATTGTTTTTCCCAGACATGTTAGAGAACCCCAAAATAAATCATTCACAAAAAGAGATAGTATGAAAACTCATTTGAGAAGCATGATCTAGTCAGTTTACCATATTTTAATGGTTAAATCTTTGCAGGACAAATTGATTATCAGCATTAGAAATCAGTGACAAATGCATCTTTTTCCTCACTGTAAATACAAGGGCAATGTAAGGCAACATTACGAATTGAAGTGCATTACATTAAATAAAACTACAAATATGCAAGAAGAGGCATCTAAGGTACAAGAAAAACATAGATCTGTACATATAGGCATAGATTTTCATGTGTGCATGTACACATGCATACATGCACACATATGCATTAAATAGCAGGTGCATGCAACTATGTGAACATCCACATAAACTACATGTGCTTTTAGATAGTACACAAAATGTGCATGCACATAAAAATAATTGTCTGGGAGCCAATATGTCAGGTGAACGTACTGGTTTAAGCACGGTCCTAGAAAGACGGTTAAATAACGTAACCGTCTGCATTCTGTTTCAGCCTAGTATAACATACATTTATATTACATTTAGAGATGTCATGAAAAATATTCCAGGGACTTGTCAGCAAACATTACAGCTAACAGGCATAGTCCAAAATGGCAAATCAGCTCCTTTAAAGCAGGCCATTATGTCATCCTAATCTGTAAACGAAAAGGATCATATTAAGCGGAACAGGAAGAAAATATAAAAGGGACTTAACCATCTTGGCTAGAAAATGTGCTCTGACAAATCAAACCATGCGCGAGGAAATCAAACACTGTAATACTACAGGCTGACGTGCCAGTATCTGAGAGAAAGGCAAATGTCCCTCTCCTGCCAACACTGGAGCGAAGCAGGAGACTCTGGGGAGGCTTGACGAGGGTATTCAATTGCCGAGGCTGACAATGAGGATCATGTCCAGAGGATAGAAATAGAAATTAGAACAAAAGAAATCAAGGCAGTGCACAGCGGGCTGTCTGAGGTTTCCCATCAGCCGAGGCTCTTAAGATAGCATACTGCCTCAGAAATCTAATCAACCTTACGATCCATTGAAGGTTACAGAGTTCTGATGACGGGAATTGCGTCTGTTTGGAACGGTTGTGTACTTTGGTCGGCCGCGACAGTCGCCAAGCCTTTTTGTAATGTGTACACAGTTTGTGTTTTGTACTTTGTGTTGAAAACACCACTGAGCATTCAATTACAGCTTCCTAAATTGCTTGTGGATATGACAATTTTGACTTATGTGACCTTTTTGAAGCTACTTTTGGGGAAGCTCAATTTAAAGACCTACGTCTGCTGCACTCCAACAGACCCTCCCTACCGGATCCTCTTGAGCTATGGTAGTCTGATATTGACAAGCGTACCATTATTAAAGATCAGATCTAACAAACTGTCTAATTAAGAGGCACATATATCATGATGCAAAGTCTTGTAATATTACTTGAAGTTTATGATTTGGATTTTGATGCAGTATAACAAAGCTGTGTAAGCCGATGCAGCTTCATCACTTTGTGACAAAAGCCGCTTGCTTATTGTGCTGCTCCCAATTACTGGCAAACTTGAAAATGGAGTGCATGGGTGGCTAGAGATTCCAATAAAGGGGTCAGATTTGAATCCCCAAACCTTGTGGACAGTTAAATTAACAAGCACTTGTTTTCCGCTGGTGTTCTTTTTTGTGTTACAGAGCTGCAGTCTATGCACAAACCTTTCCGTATCAAAGACAAGTTTTATTTCTAAGGTATAAAAGTGAAGGTAACCTTGCTTGTACGTATGTGATGCACAGGGGTGGACAGTTATAGGGCAATTTGTCGCTTTAGCAGGCCTCCCAAACTGGATGTGGAGAAGCAGGAGTGATAGCATCATATCGATTTGACAACACTCTTATACATCACCCGCTGCTCAAATATCTGTTGTATGCATGGGTGTTAGAAGGAATGCACACATTTGTATACTGACTAAAACTGATGTGATCTTTAGGGAGATGATATGCAACCATACAGTGCCTTGCAAAAGTATTCACCCCCTTGGTCTTTCACATATTTTAATTTCTTTATGCCATTAACAACACACAAAAAAATTCAGGCTTCTCTATATTAAATTTTTGAAAATGATCCTCTTTAAACTCAAACTGAAAACAAATCTCTACAACTTTATATAATTTAAATAAAAATATCAAAGCCAAAATGATGGGTTGCATAAGTAATGGCACCATTTCGTACAAGACAAGTAAATCATCAGTTTTACAGCCAGTTTTCTTTTGACAAGTCAGGAGATGAATACATGAACATTTCCAAGTTACTGAATGTCTTGAACCTCATTCACATTAATTATTAAGAAATATAAACAGCCTGATACTCTATGGTAAATCTGTCTGGAGTAGGCAGTTCTCAAAAACTGAGTGACTGTAGAACGATATGAGTGAGGGAAGCCAACAAGACACCCATTACAACTCTGATGAAGTTATAGGCTTCAACTTTTGTCTGTTGCATCTCCACTCACAGCTTCATAGTGGAGTGGAGCAGAGAAGGATAAAATAAATCAAATCTAGGCTCCCATGTGCCTTCTGGCAAACTGTAGCTGAACTTTCAAGTCTTTTTAAGAAAATCCTGGTGAAGCAAAATGCAAAACTTGCACAATTTCTCCAGTCACAGCCAGAGAAGCCTATAACTTCATCAGAGTTGTCATGGGTGTCTTGTTGGCTTCCCTCACGAGTCTCCTTCTTGCATGGTCACTCAACTTTTGAGAACTGCCTACTTGACACAGGTTTACTATAGACTACCATACTGTTTGTATTTCTTAATAATTGATGTGAATGAAATCCAAGACATATTCAGTAACTTGGAAATGTTCATGTATCCATTCCCTGACTTGTCTCAAGAAAACCGGCTATAAAAGTGATGATTTCCTTGTGTTATACTAACGGGTGCCATTACCTATGCAACCCATCGCTTAGATATTATTTAATTTACATCAAGTGGTACCCTAACAGTTAGTGCGACCGCTTTCAATGTGGAAGGTTCCCGGTTCGAACCCTGCCCATTCTCCATGTAATGTGGAGTTGCGTCAGGAAGGGCATCCGGCATAAAAACTTGTGCCAAATCTAAATGCAGATCCATGTCGGATCTGCTGTGGCGACCCAGAGTTGAAATTGGGAGAAGCCGAAAGTAGATTATATGAAGTTGTGAGATTTGTTTGAGTTTATTTAAAGAGGATAATTTTAGAAATTCTAATATAGAATTACTTCCTGTGTTCTTAATGGTATAAAGAAATTAAAATATGTAAAAGACAAAGGGGGTGAATGCTTTTCATGGGCACTGTATTTAAAATAACTTAGTACACTTCACTGCAAACCCATATCTTATGTAAAAAGATGAGAACTATTGAACTAACAGTTTCATATATGCAAACTTAAAGTGCCCCACTTGATCTAAATGTTTTTGGGAAAATACTTTTTTTCAAATAAAATGATTTTATTTGAAGTATTGATCAGTCAAGATTAAAGTAATATGGAGAGTAAAATGTAAGCCTTCCTGACGTCTTTCCTTCGTGTCCGCAATGTCGAGATAAAAGTTTAATAAATAAAAGTATTGATCAGCCAAGATCAAAGTTCAATGAGGAGGATTAAAGTTGCCTTGAACCTCATTCAATTCTGGCTTTGATGCTATTGATGGCTTTAATCAAAGACAATTAAAGCGTTGGTTGCCTAGCAACTGTACTGTCAGAGGAGAAGCAATCACAACTGCCTTCGAAATCTCACACCCGTGCAATGCCTGGAGTGCTAGTTATATATATATATATGTATATATATATATATCATATTCTGAAATGAGCCATTCTGTATATTTAGTATTTTTTACTTTTTGGACTTTAAAAGTACATTTTTGATGAAAATGCTTTTGCATTTTTGCTTGTAAGAGTATTCCTACAGTGTGCCATTTTTAACTTTTACTTAAGTAAAAAGTCTGAGTATTTCTTCTCACACTGGCTCTCTGTGATTCAAATGGAGAGAATTGATCCTTCTATACACATTTTAAGGATAGATTATTGGGGGGCAAAGTGCCCTAGATAGGATTGATGAGGCACACAAATCTTGGATGAGCAACAATCAAAGGAGTGAACGGCAGCAGGATTGCGAGTGTGCAGCCAAGTCTGATTCATCAACTTTTACAGTTCAAATAAAAGTGCGTGCAGCTTGCCAGCTTGATTATCAGATGGCCCCCGACTGCATTAGAGAAGATGACATGATATATTTTCTCTGATGTCTCAAAACTCCTCTGTGTTTTTCTAGTTGGCGGCTACCAGGATTAGGCTGCACTCTCAATTGCAACATTTCCAGAGGCTGATGATTTTACTATAAAGGTTTCTAGTATTTCAAAGCTCATCATGTCTTTTATGCTGAACTTGGAATTAAAATCTTCCAGCAATTAGAGCTGCACTCATAAATAATCACCCAATATTACATGTGACCCCTGTCAAAAAAAAAAAAAAGATTCTAATCTGCGATATTGAAATTTTTATCCTGATGTGGAACAAATTCCAAAGAGCAATGATCTTCATGGCACACACATACAGTAGTATGTGCATTGCATTTTGAATTACTAACAAAAACAACCAGTGACTAGGTAATAATACCCATGGGCATGAATACAGTAATGGCTGTGGCAATATGACATTTGGCCCCAATGGCCTTGTCCTTCACCCAAATGTTTGGATTCCAGAATTGCTCTGGCAAGGTCAGCCAGAGGTCAAAGTGTGTGCCACATTTGGTGCAAATCTTGGTGGAAAATTTCAGTTTTGACCTTTGACCCAATGACCTTGACCCTAATGATTGACCTTTGGTAAATTTGATGTTACCTGGGCAATTGCAGAATCCACCAAGTTACGTGTGCCAAGTTTGGTGGACATCGGAGTAAAAAATAATAATTTTGAGCTTGATCTTTTCCAAAACTAACCCTTTAGGCCAAATCTGGGGTTGACTGTCAAGTTTGGTGGAAATTGGCCAAAGCACTTGGGTGGAACAAAAGCAAATGAACCAACATTTTGAACTTTGCAAAAACAAACCACTAAAGGGCAATTCTGGGGTCAACCTAAATGCACACAGCATGTTTGGTGGAAATTGGCCAAACACCTCAGAGGAGTAGTGCACACACACACAAACATTTGTCAAATTACACTATGATCACCTGGACCACAATTTTAAACAAGATATTGTGCACCAGCCAATCGTTCACCCAGCTCTTGGTAAAATTCGACAGTGAATGACATCATGTACTACATACACACACGCACACACACAAACACATAGATACAACCCCAAATCAGAAAAAGTTGTATGGCTGTATGGAACATACAAATAAAAAACAGTGATTCTGACATTTACTTTGACTTCTATTTCATTTCAGACAGTATGAACTCAAGATAGTTCATGTTTTGTGTGGTCAACTGCATTTCATTTGTTAATTTAAATCCATTCCTGCATTTAAGGCCTGCAATACATTACAAAAAAAAACATTGGGATGCTAAAGCATTTATCACTTTGTAATGTTGCCTTTCCTTCTCACAACACTAACACCTGAAATGCTTCATCGCTTTGTATCCTCAATGCCAAAGTGTCTTATTTTGTCCCATTCTTGATGCAAAACCATGGCTGCTGATGAAGAGACTGTTACGGGTACTGGCCTGCTTGCAGTCCCGACCTGTCCCCAGTGGAGAATTTTAAAACAAAAAATGCAACGATGAAGACCCGTACTGTTGCACACCTTAAGACATGTTTGCAGTAAGAATGGGACAAAATAACACACTTTGGCATTTAAAAGGCAGCATATTAAAGGCAGCATATGTTGCTCTAAAATCTCAGTGTAATTTTCTGCATTAATGCTGCCATCACAGAAGTGTAAATGACCTTTGGCAACGGCACTGATACCATGAGAACTGGCTTTTGGACTTGGCTGATAAAAGTCTGGATGGTCCTTTTCGTCTTTGGTCCGGGGCACAAAGCGTCCATTTCTTCCAAAAAAGATGTGGAATACTGATTCGTCCGACCATGACACACATTTCCACTGTGTGATGGTCCAACCCATATGCCTCAGTGCCCAGAGAAGTCGATGCCACTTCTGGACAAGGTTAACATAAGGCTTTGTTTTTGCATAGTAAAATTTTAAGTGGCATTTGTGAATGTAACTCTGCATTGCAATGCTTCACAAAGGTTTCCTAAACCATGTGGTTATATCAGCTATTGATGAATGACTGTTCTTGATGCAGTGCCGTCAGAGGCATCGGAACCCACGGGCGTCCAACTTAAGCTTGCTTCCTTGCCCTTTATGCATTGAAAATCCTCTAGATTCCTTGAATTGTTTCATGATACTATGCACTGTCGAGGGAGAAATATGCAAATCCCTTCCAATATTTCTTCGAGGAACATTGAGAACAAATGTGTGAGAAAATTATTGAAATGTTTAAAAACAAACTGGAGATCCTCTGCCCATCTTTGCTCCTCAAAGACTCAGCCTTTTGTGGATACTGCTTTTGCACTAAATCATGATTCCAGTCACCTTTGAAATAACTTTTTTTTTTTTACTTGAGGTAATTTGTTATTATGCTGTCAACTGTATGCCTTACTGGGTCTCTGTTCTTGCTTTGTTTTGGACCACCCTGGACCTCACTTCCTTGCAGCTCCATGGACCTTCAAAAAACTGAAAATAATGTCCGCAGGTTTTCAGAGTCAGACTCAAGTACACAGATACATGCTTGTATCTTTTGCATTAGCTGGCAACTTTCGTCCTTTTTTTGTTTTGTTTTGTTCCGATTTATTTGTTGCTTGTTTGTTTGTACATGTTCTTTTTGTTATTGTTAATTAGAAAAACCTTTAAATAAAATAAATAAAAGAAATAGCATTTTTTGCACAATATCATGATTACAAACATCTGTTGACATCACCTGTTTGCATTATCATTACTAGCCATACATGTGTTGCAGGCCTGAAATGCGGGAATGGATGTATATTAACAAATGAAATGAAGTTCACCACACAAAACATGAAATATCTTGGGTTCATACTGTCTGCAATGAAATAAAAGTCAAAGTAAATGTAAGAATCAATGTGGGGTTTATTATTTGCATTTTCCATACCTTCCCAACTTTTTCTCATTTGGGGTTGTACATGCACATACATAAATGCACATACATATCTGTATTTGTATGTGTGGGTCAATGTGTGTGCCCAACCAAAGGAAAACAAAGAGGTGTAAGACTATTTTGAATCAGATCCATATCTACCTCTAACTTTTAAAATAAACTCTTCGCTGACCTATGGACCATATCTCCTCAAAATGTCATCAATATCTGTGCTCTGCTCTTTGAGCTACAGTCCCATGTACACAAAAAGATGAGTGATCACATGACACCACCTCTGTTGTTTGGAAGATGTGATAGTTTGAATGTCAATTGCTGGATTTGTGACAAAGCCACGAGCAAACTTAAACCTTTTCATCTTTGTGTAACGGTCCACATTTGCGAAAGATTTACTAAAATGCAGTTACTTCATTTAAAGCTACAGTATGGCAGTATATTTCACTTCATGGAGAAATTATAAAACTTGGCACACAGATGGGGCAACCCAATAGGAACATTTTTTGACCGAACTCAGATACACCCCCTGGTGGCCGCCAACTTGAATTTTAATATGGCCACCATATTTGATATATTTTTGTCCATAATTTCAAAGCCCACACCAGCTGATTGGGGATGGTAAAAGGATGGTGATATGTGGGCAGTGGTATGGCCCTCACTTCCCGAGGCCTCTAAGGCTTGCTACGAGCTCCTAAGCTGCAAGTGCAAGAAAACCTGCAAAGGAAACTGTAAATATCACAAGGCAAATCTCCAATGCACCTTCCTGTGTGTCTGTGACGGACAGTGCTATGAAAACCAGGTTTAAATCAAGACCCAAATAAAAGACAGCGTGAAAATCATATGTGGTTTGCAAGTAATTTACATTGGGGTACAAGCAGTACAACAGTTCAACAGATGGTGGCCATTTTGAATTCCAATATGGAAGATATCTCACTGAACCTCAAAAGAGGGGTTATCAGCTGAATTCACATTTCTATCTGATTTGGTGTAGAAATTATAAGAAAATACGTCAAACATGGCGGCCACCTTTGAATCCAAGATGGCGGACATCAGATATGCTTGATATTGATTTCACTGGATTCCTTAACCCTGCAAATCGGGGGTTAGCCACTGAAATCACATTTCTTTCTGCTTTAGTTTTGAAGTTATGGACAAAAATATATCAAATATAGCGGTCATATTAAAATTCAAGATGGCGGCATTTCAGAATTGGGTGCTAATCGAAAAGTGGCCCTACTGAGTTGCTCAACCTGTCCGCCAAGTTTCATAATTTCTCCAAAATGTAAAATATTTTCTGACTTAGCTGCTGGACTAATAAGCCTTATGTACGATCCTCTACTTCACAAAAATGGGGGTTCTCAAACTTGTTTGAAGAAAAAAAAGAAGAATCCGTTTACTCCCCGTACACTGTCTACTTGTTGCTAGTGCAGGCAGTCTTCTGGCCACGCTGCTTAATGTGAAAGCTGAAGCATGTCCCTTTTGGGCTTCTGTATCAATATGGCAGTGCAACATGGCCGGGCTCCATGAGGTGGCCCGCCCCTACGTAGATATGAAGGGTTCATTTTAAGCGCATGAAGACACCGATTCATTATACACGACATGACCAGATGTTATGAACGTTATTCCATTACTGCTAATAAAGACACCTCAAGCCTCCACGCTGTAGCTTTCAGTAACCTGGCTAACAAACACAATGGAAACAAACAGTGCCACAT
>OMMV01183536.1:0-11043 GCA_900302635.1 Chatrabus melanurus | reverse complement strand
AGAAATATACGACAAGTGCTGAGCTATTAGAGGTAGCTCAAATCCGTTGACAGCTCACTGAATCAGCATTCTCCCAGCTACATGTTGGTACTGGTTGGACATTTCAGTCTCTATTAGGTACCTTACAACAGCATCTTACATACTGGCACCTGAAATTTTTATATTTTGATCCACTGGATCCAGAAGACTTTCCGGATCTGGATAGAACTTTACCTGCTTATAGCTATTACCATCTTACATAAGCATGACAAGATTCATCCTGATCTGTTGAGACGTCGCTGAGATGTACACATCTGAACATGTTAAATGGGATTTCCCATGATAAAATTTAAATTGCTGCCAAATCCTTAATCCGGATCAGATCTGGATGAATCTTTGTCTGAGACTTGAGGGTCTGATCTTTCATATACATACCAAATTTCATTCAAATCCAAATGAGTTTTGACATATATATATATATATATTTTAAGTTTCGCCCATTATAGGAGATAGGGATTATTTTGATAATTCTTTGTGACATCATCAGTGCATCAATTCTTACCAAAATTTAATGGGAACATCCTTGGGTGATCACCTACCCATCATAAAAAAATCATGTTGATTTCTCAAAAACTGTTCAGTCAAATAAACCAACCAACAAAAGAGAGTAAACAAACAAACATAACCTCCTTATTGTTAACAAAACACAACCTCCTTGGCCGAGGTAATAAATGCCATCATCATGTCACTTACCAAATTAAAAGGGCATAATGAGGTCAAACTGATTAAAATGTGATGCACCAGATGAATTTTAATAAAGCAACTTTTGTTTTGCTGATGAAGAAGTAAGAGCCTATATCAGCCCTGAGGCCCATTGGTGCCAGCGCTTATCCCCAGATTCTCTAGCGTGAAGGGGATGGGAGTCCGGCGCAGGTTACTTCCCCAGCAAAGCCTGGTACCAATTTACAGCTGGGTGGACTGAGACAATGCGGATGAAGTTTCTTGTCCAAAAACACAGACTGGTGACTGGGAATCAAATCCAGGTCTACATATTGGGAGCTCAACTTCTTATCCCACTGAGCTACCTGCTCTACATCATGCATGTGATGATGAAATGATTCCCTGCAACAAACCCAGCAGGTGGCAAACGGGTACGTTACATGAAATGAGCAAAACAAACGTGTTTTCTCTCGATCGGGAACATCAACGTTGACCAAAGTTTAAACAGTTTATCATCATTATATGCCCTTTTAATGTGGAGACTTACACGATGATGGCATTTATTGTTTTTGAGTAATCGTGTTCACAAACTGCAGTGGTTTGACTCGTTCATTTTTCCATCTGTTCATTCACTCACTGCATTTTACAGGATGTGTGCCTCGGCTTTTGCAAAAGTCTAGATAAACTGGTTTTAAACTTTCTGAAACCATAATAAATGTCTATGTCCTCCACCTGACAAGAGGAAAGTGAGGGTTGTGTGACATGATAAAAGTTCCTGCAGGAGTGCAAGAACAAACATTTTTTATTTTATTTATTTTTTTTTTTTTTACAATAAACTCAATTCTCAGAGGAGTTTACAGTGAAAAAAAATTCTAAAATGTCATCATAGCTCCTCCCATGTGTCCCTGAATGTTTGCTGTCAGAATTTGTGATGTCATTAAAAGAAGGTGTTGTTAATAATTTAATCTCCATCTGCTTGGAAATAAAGAAGGGGGAGGAAAAAAAAATCGATTATTCACTGCAATCTTGTTTCATAATTATGATGGAGGGTTTTTGGAAGTGCTAACACGTGGTACCTCAGGACGGGCAATTCCTGCGTGTGCATGTGTCACACGTGCGTGTCGTATATGTCCTAAATGGTGTGGCCAAGTTAGCGACTTTGTCACCAGATTTAATGACTTTTTGACCTTTCCTAGTGATTAAAAATCCTATCTAGCGGCTAGCCAAAAAATCTGGCAGCTTTTATTCCACATAAACCAGTCAGTTTGTAAATACTTGACTGTTAAAATTGCAAAAAATATATATATATTTTTTTAAATGGCTAAAATAAAAATAAATTCCCACTATAGTCCTCACCCGTCTTCCCCACTCCACCAAAAAAAAAAACCCCAACAAACAAGGAAATAAAATAATCCAACCTTCAAGAGAGCAGGATCCTGTTCAGCTTCCTGCCATATGCAAATTAGGCGTGATTACATCATCACGTAATTTAGCAAAATTTCAGAGAGCCAACAGCAACATCTGGTGAGGTTTTTTTTTTTTTGTTGGCAACACTGGTCATAAGGCCGCTCTCCAGCCTCCTTCTAATCCACCACTCCTTCCTAACATGAGTTCTATACAAGTGTGACTGAGGCAAACGTTTTTGTTTTTTTCTTTAATTATACAACAGCCAGGCGGCGAGCGTTCTCGCCGCTCTGGTGTTTCAGGCCCCAACAGAGATTCTGTAAATTAGAGCGCAGTATGACATCGCTGCGGAAAAAAAAACGCGCAACGGCGGTTGCTGATCAAAAAAAAAACCCCCTTTCTTTTTCTCACGTTCGAGCTGCAGAAGAAAATATGCAGATAATTTGAGACTTTGCCAAAACCAAGACACATGGCGAACATTTGCGCACAAAGTGACACAAAAAAATGATTGTTGAATCGACTTCAAAGAAATCTTCTGTTTTCGCACGATTATGAACCGTGTGACACTCGCTGTGCACCGGGGCGACTTCTCGGCTTCACAGTGAGGCGTCGCGGTGAGCAAAACGTCACTGTGACACGCCGGTCCATAAGTATTTGGACAGTGACAATTTGGGGTTTTTTTGTACGCCGCCACAATGGAGCTGAAATGAAACAATCGAGGTGTGTTTGTAGTGTTGACTTTCACCTTTAATTCAAGGGGTTTAACAGAAAATATCGCATTAACAATTTTGAAATTAGGGCCATTTTCATACACAGTCCAGCCATTCTCAGAGGCCATAAGTAACTGGACAAACTATATATTAGCATTATTGTTGGTACAGCCATTTTTCTTTAGACAAGTCAGGGAAGGGATACATGAATATTCCCAAGTCACTGAATATGTCTTGGACTTTATTTAGCCTCCAAGTCCTACATAGGCTCTGAGGCCCATTGTTGCCTGTGCTTATCCCCGGATTTAGAGTCTACGGTGAGAGTCTGTGTCTACAGCTGAATACTCATTCTAGCTTACTACATAGTGGGGCAAAAATCAGTGCGTCACAATCCGTAGGGTGTCTGAATACTCTGGAGATGTTTAGTAGTAGTTTAACGGTACCTGGATGATCTACTACCTCCGTATTGTGCAAACGGACTATACTACGCTATCCCATTGATGCAGCTGGAGCCTGGTAACTGAAGAACAACTCCCCGGGAAAATTCAAAGGCGATAGCGGACATACATGAAAATAGTGTACAAATATACATCGGGAACCATTTAAAGTAGTCTGCTGTTGTAAGACAGAAATTTTACATGCATATTATATTTATATTTGCATATACAGATATGTACAGACTTGGTTATGCGCATATCTGTAAACATCCGGGTCAAAGGACAGGTAAGATGGCGTCGGCGTACTATGTCCGAATTGTGTCCCTACTGCTCGCTTGCTTACTTCTAGTACGCACAGCAGTAATGGTTGGGTAGTATGTACTAACTGATGTTAGGCACATACTGGGTATTCGGATGCAGGGTACGACTCCCCCTGGACGGGATGCCAGTTCATCATAGGTTACTTCCCCAGCCAAGGCGGGTACCCATTTCCAACTGGGCGGACTGGGGCGATGCAGGTGAAATGTCTTGTCCAAAGACACTGATGGGTAGACTGTGCAGGAATCGAACCAGGTCTGCATATTAGGTAGTCCAACTGTTTCTGAAAATACCAACTTTATATAATGATGCACAGTTTAACACTGGAATGTGGGATCCATATTCTGTCGTTATTCATATGGGTAACTCTGTCTACCATTAAAGCAGATTACATTAAAACTTATTGAGACTCTCAGATTGATGCCTAGTTATCAAGATGTATATAAGTCGGTTTAGTTGAATGCATAATCTTAGTATGCATCTCTCATTGGAAATCTAGTTTCTCTATAAAGATCTGAACGGTTGAAGCCAGCCATAATTTTGCTTCTAAATGTAACATAAAGTTTAAATTGGCCTTAAATTATAAACTAGCCTCCCTTGTATCACAACCAAAAATAGAACATCTTGCAATGATTGCCATTTTATTGAAATATATGTATATTAGTCATAATACTCAAAAACATGTATTTCTCCATCGGCTTAAACACTGGTATTTTTTTTCTTTTCCTACTTACAAATATTGTAACTTGTTGAATTATTGTAACTACTGCCATCTTGTGTTAATATCTTATAAGATTTGTATATTGAATTTCTGTAGTTCTCTCAAACTCCAACAGGGGTTTTTATGGAGAATAAAGTTTCATTCAACTCCCATCCCACTGAGGTACCTGCTTTACAAACGGTAAAGTACTCTATGGTCAATCTCTGGAGTAGACAGTTTTCAAAAACTGAAAGACCATGCTAGGAGAGCAATGAGGGAAGCCACCAAGACACCCATGACAACACTATGGCTGTGACTGAAGCATCTGGGGATAGTGCAACTTTTGTCTGCTGCATCACCAGTTACAGCTTCATAGTGGAGTGAAGCAGAGAAAGACAAGAAAACGGGTCAAATCTAAGCTCAAGTCTCCCATGTGTCTTCTGGCAAACTGTAGATGAAATGTTGTTCTTTTTGAGAAAATGCTTCTCTGTTCCACTCCAACATCACTATATAACCGGTTGATGCAACATACAGTAGCTGCACTATGCAGAGCTTCTCCAATTGCAGCCACAGAAGCCTATAACTCCTTCAGAGTCATTATGGATGTCTTGGTGGCTTCCCTCACTAGCCTCTTCTTACACCCTCACTCGGTTTTGGAGAAATGCCTACTCCGGACAGATTTACCATACTGTTTGTTGAGGTGTGTGCGTGTGCGTGCGTGCGTGCGTGCCTGTGGCCACCCTGTTAGTGTGCGATGTGATATCTGCTGGCAGATCAAATGAAGGATGGCTGCCACGGGCCAGTCAGGGGTCAAACAGTAGTCACTGTGTTATTTCAACCTCAGTGACCCCGACCGGTGGCCCCGGTCTTCCCAGCGGATTTGAGAGTGGATGGGGAATTCATCCCAGCCTAGCTGTAGATGTTTGGAGTGGGTGTCTGTGTTTGTCTTCTCGGCCTGGACGCCGTCTTTGGTGACTGATGATCAGAGTTCTGCTGGTCACTGAAGTCTGCAATAGTGGAAGCTCAAGTTACACCCCGAACAAACACTCTACTGACCAAAGTTGGACTAAAAAAAATAGAGGGGGGACGGGGTGAAGTTTGCTTGTTACACCAGACCTAAAGTATGTTCTAACATATACACAGGTAGGTCCAGGTCTCAGACTCTGAGTATCAGTTTTCTCTGACTCTGGTCTGTCAGTATTGTTTAGTGGGTACTGACGATGTGATTTTTACTCGAACAAAATAGGCATGTAGAAGCTTGATGATGTAGAATTTCTTTAGTCTTGAGCTGCTATTGCGTTGTCATTGTGCCGCTAACCATCGAATGCACAGAAAACTAGACCGTAAGCCCGTGCTAACGCGCGGCCTCTTGACCAAGTTTGATAGTTTGCGCTCACGTGATACGTCCCCGGGATGGATAACATGTAGGCCTTTAAGATGAGCAGCGATTCCTGATGCAGGTAAACATCTGAAATCATGCCTTCCTCTGTGTGAAACCACACCATAAATACCTGTATCGTTGATGGTTGGAGTCTTTCGAAGCTGTCTGTTGACGAATGGAGCGTGGACAGCCTGATTTTATGGTAGATATTGATGGATTTTGTAGCGATCAATGCGAAGAGGTGAGGTATGCGTGCGTGCCAGTCGGTGGAAATGATGTTAATCCAAGTTGGCAGCGGCCACTTTTAGCATAGGAAAAAAAAAGAAATATATAATTAAGTAATTAGTGGGTTGTTAATTATGGCTAAAAATGTCCTCTGACACATGGCATGTATGCCAACTACCAGTCTGTGCAATTATAGAACCGTAGGTATTCACATGTCGAAACATATGGCGGCAGAGAGGAACCTGATTCCTTCCTTTAGTAGTACAAATATGTAACATCATTAATGCAACGTATAATTATTTCACAAAATCACTAACTGGAAAATCCAATAACATCACCAGATGAACAAATGATCAGAATACATTACTTGCAAACAAATTCAGTAAGTCCCATTTTGAGCCAGCTAACAAGCTAAGCTAGCTGGCTTGGCCAGCTGCCTGGGCCAGGATAGCTGGCTAGTTAGCGAGCTTGTTTTCTATCCACACAGTGTTAGAATGAATGTTTGTAATATCTATTTTTGTATTACAACAGACTGCAAACTATAGTGATCTACTTTTGGAAGTTTGTACTTTGGTAGGGCAGGAATTTTATCAAACTGCATTGCTTGACAGCACTGTCTTATATGCTAGCACTGGACTGTTGAAATTTGTCACCTCAAGGCAACAAGTCCTGATTGAGCAACGGAAGTGTGCCAAAAATTCAATTTCATAATTAAAAGTAATTGAAATTTGTTGAAGTTTATTAATTTTAGAACCTGTTGGTTTGTTTACATTTATAATGTTTGTAAATATACAATATGATGCAAATGTTTTAGGTTGAATTTAATGCAACTTGAAAAATGAAGAATGCTGTGATATAGCCATTAGCCATAAATATGGAAAAGGTACAGTCCTTTTTCCACCTTCAAGAATGCATAATTTCTTTAAGATCGTAACAATTAACCCAGTAAAAGTTGACACATGCATCCTGTAAAAGTGACTGAATGATTCCATACCCTCCGGTTTAACACAATAACTGAAAAATGATAAATGAGTTCACTTCGCCAAATGAAAACGGCGTCTTATGAGGACTAACTGATTTTTATTTTATTTTTTATTTATTTATTTTTTTACTTTGATGCACACTTTGATCAATCCAAAATGCAAGTGCGCATTTAGTGGCCTATAAACTCCACAATTTTTATTACAGGGATATGATACTTTTCAGAGCGCTTCAGTTATATTTTGTGCAATGCATTCTGAGAAATTGACCATATCCAGTGAATAGTTTTTGAGATATTGAGAATGAAAAATTAAAAAAAAAAAACTGGTAAATTCCCCATGAATGACACCATGTATGGGATCCCAATCAACTTTTCTGAAAGAGCAAGTTTTTAATAATATATCCAAAATTTGTGATGGTGTTCTTTCTCATTTTCCTAATATGAATTTTTTTTTATTTTTAACTCTTATCATTTGCCAATTTGCGGCTGTATGTTCTATTGCTTGTAGAAAACACCGTAATTGAGACAGATGGTTTAAGTTTTATCCAATGTATCTTTTCTACACGCTGAAGTGAAATGTGCAAGTTACCAATGACGAGCTGCAGAGATATTAAACCTTCAAAATGGACAATCCAAAAATGCAATTACTGTACTTTTTTTCTTTCTTTCTTTCGAACATTATAAAAAGATAAATAAAAAACATATGTGCCCATATATATATATATATATATATATACAAACATATATAAATACTCACATACAAAACAGCAATAAATAACGACCGACTCTCAATGAGAGACGTAGCTTGCCATTTGTTGTCCGAAAAGGAATAGAGAGAAGCAACATGCTTATCCAGCCCTACCCCTACTACTACTACTACTGTTTCATCAGATATTTAATCAGAATACATTACAAGATAATATATTAGGATCTATCTGAGAGTAATTTCTGCATGTTCTATGATTTGTTTAAAATGGGACTATCACTTGTTCTCCCCTAACTTTATTTTTCTGTGTAAGATTTACATAATGCCTGTCTTGAACTATTTGCCAAAAATTTCTTCATAATTTGTTGTATATTTGCATTGATCATTGCAAAAAAAAAAAAAAAAAAAACGGAATAACTTTGACCATGTTAACATGTCTGGACAAGTCAAGTGTTGCTGATGTCAGATGGCTTGAAAGCCAATTCAGAATAATCCTATGATGCAATAATGAAGGATTTCATAATCTATGCAAGTCTGAACATGACCAGTTTTTGCACTATATAAAGGGAATTTAGTAGAAATTAATCGGATGACAAGAAAGATTGTTCAGGATGACATATTTGGATCCATGCACAGTTGGAATTGCATTGGGATGTACGGAATCCTCCCACAAGTTGGGTTTCGCACTAAACAATGCAGTGCGAGTCCTTTATTATTAATTATATTTAATCCTTCATTCTTGCATCATAGGATTATTCAGAATTGGCTTTGAAGTCATCTGACATCAACATTTGACTTGTCCAGACATGTTAACATGGTCAAAGTTATTCCATTTTATTATTTTATTTTTTTGCAATACAAATATACAATGTATTATGAAGACATTTTTGGCAAATAGTTCAAGACAGGCATGATTTAAATGTCACACAAAAAATATAAAGTTTGGGGAGAATAAGTGATAACCCCATTTTAAACGAATCATAGAACATGCACAAATTACTCTGAGCCTATTATATTATCTTGAGATGTATTCTGATTAAATATCCAGTATAAAAGTACAATAATTGCATTTTTGTATTGTCCATTTTGAAGCTTTAATATCTCTGCGGCTTGCCATTGGTAACTTGCACATTTCACTTCAGCTTGTAGAAAAGATACACTGGATAAAACTTAAACCATTTGTCTCAATTACAGTGTTTTCTACAAGCAATAGAACATACAGCCAAAGATTGAATAACATAAGGGTTTTTTTTTAAATTCATATTAAGAAAATGAGAAAGAACACCATCGTAAATGTTGGATATATTATAACAAACATTTACTCTGTCAGAAAAGGTTGATTTGGATTCCATACATGGTGTTATTCATAGGGAATTTAGCTTCAAAGTTGGCTGAAAATGTTGGTTTTTTTTTTGTCTCTCTCTGTGGGGGTTTTTTTCCCCCTAATTTTTGGTCCTCAATATCTCAAAAACTTTTCATTTGATATGGTCAATTTCTCAGAATACATTGCACAAAGTATAAATGAAGCTCTCTGAAAAGTATTAGATCACTGTCGTAAAAAATGTGGCATTTACAGGCCACTAAATGTGTTGCCACAGAGCAATTTTTGACAAAATCCAAGTGCCGATTATGAGATGTTGCTCTTGAGATGGATTGCTGAAATCCACAGGATTTACAGACATGGTACCAGATATTGACTGTATAAAATTTGAAGGTCCTAGCTCAAGAACCATTTAAGATATTGATGTACAAATCAGGCCCTACAAAAAACAATGCTAAAAAGTGGCTAAAAATGCTCTAACCATGTCCCTTTAACAATTTTTTGAGAGAAAACTATTAACAATAGAGACCACACTACATTATTTAAAAAATGCACCATACTTTATATAAAAGGCCCCTCTTTTTTTTTTCTTCAATGATCAGTTGACAAACATACAAAATATAGATTTTCATCGTGAAGTCAAGTGCTTGAATTATTTATGCGAGTGAATGTCAAACTGTTATGGTAAGAAAATGAAGAATTTCTCCTTCTAAAATTGGTCATTTCCCACCTGCAACGTCTAGCCACACACATGTAAGAATTCTTGGTTGGGACCTTAAAGAGTGTTGATGTGATAGAAAGTGGACAATGTAAGCAGCACGATGGCCAGAAAACCTTTTTAAAACTGCTGACATAAACCTGTAAACATCCAAGAGGAGCAGCTGTAAGCAGCCAGTCTGAATGCTGTTCCAGCACACTTAACCCTGTCAGCGAGGCCGTTCAGGCTCCTAAACACGAAGGAAGGAGGCTAACACGTTCCCCCGAAATGTCTGCGTAATGCAAATATTGACAGTGACTCGACCTCATCTCATGACCTCCACGGTCCACGTCCAAACCCTCCTCATGTTACCTGCAGCCCAAAGAGCCCAAACAGCTGCTCTTCTACCCGGAGCAAATCCAGGTCAGTCTGGATGTTCTAACCCCCCCGTGTCAGATTCTGCTCGCTTCTTCGCAACATAATAAAAATAATGTGCACGTCACAAATCAATCAGGCATCACTTGAAAAGAATCTACGGAAAAAACTTGTGTAACATGAAATCCTGATATGACATCATTCTGTAGATTTACCTGATCATTGTTTATGATCAGGCAAATCATATGGTACATGTTTTCAATATGATTGGAGGATTTTACATTTGTCCGGGCACCGTCTTGGAAAATACAGTGGCCGTCTTGGATTTACGAATGGATACCGTGCTTTTCTGAAAGAGTAGATTCTGGACATTTTGTTCATGCCAGATTTGGTGCTTTTATAATAAAGTGAAAGATTCTTGTGGTACATTGACTTAATCTGCAGCACTAAAGGTACTTTCGCCATTTCCCACCAAACATGCTGTGCTCATGCGGGTTGACCCCAGAATTGCCCTTAAAGGGTTTGTTTTGGCAAAGGTCAAGATCATTGGGGTCAAAGAGCAAAATTATCTTTCACTCCGATGCTCCTCAAACTTGTCACACACATGTAGGTGGGTTCTGGAATTACCCAGGTGACATCAAATTTACCAAAGGTCAATCACTGGGGTCAAAGGTCATGTCTGTTTGTTGACATATTCCTCCCAGGTCCTTTTTGCTGATTTGTACTAAATGTGGTGCGTCAATGAAGGCGGACCCCCGAAACTGCCCTGAAAGGTGCCCGTTCCATTATAGGGATATTAATCATGTGTTTTCTCCTGCAAATATGATATCTGCCAAGATTTAATTCTGAAACCGTGTCATTAGTCCTGCACCCCAGCACATAAAAACATCCAACGGGCACGATCAACAAGAATGTAAACATAGCGCGTGCCCGCCATCTGGTGGCGGTACTGCAGTAATGCACATATACAGATGAGACGAGTTGTGAAAGTTCTGTTTTTTTTTAAATTAAGCATTTATTGATGATTCATTCATTCATTTTCTGAACCTGCTTATTCCAATTAAGGGTCAGGGGGTGGGGGGCGGGGA
>OMMV01183534.1:0-10337 GCA_900302635.1 Chatrabus melanurus | reverse complement strand
CAAAAATGGTGACAAATGTCAATTTCAGTTTGTACAGGGGTCACAAATTAAAGTTGTTCCAATTTTGGTAAAAAGTGATTCAAATTACTGGTTGAGCCAATAGAGTTTTAAAAAGGAATAGTGTGCACCATCTGTTATGCTTAGTTATCACGTTACGGGGTAACATGTCATAGTATCCAATGGATGTTGACCTTGTTTGACCTTTACTTTGGAGACCAAGCATTCAACACAGTCAAAACTATTCCATTTATTAATCCTATTAGCTCAACCAGTAATTTGCATCACTTTTTAGCAAAACTGGAGCAACGTTTAACTTTTGACCCCTGTACAAACTGAAATTGACCTTTGTCACCATTTTTGCTGTTTTTGCCCCATAACTCCATAACATTTAGTCATACAACCTTTTTAGAATCTTTATGATCAGGCAAATAATATCGTATATCATTCAATATGATTAGAGGATTTTAAATTTGTCCGGAGGCCATCTTGGAAAATATGGCTGCCATCTTGGATTTTCAAGTGGCCAATCGGGCAAATTTGAAGAGTTACGTTTTGAGAGTATTGATGCCAACTTTCATGCTTGTATCACTATTTGAAACATTTTTTCACTTATTTGCTCTACTATAAGGTACACGTGGATACAGTGTATTACATGCATCTTGAGAACGTGGTGCTGTTATGCTGCGGCCTTTTGGCACATTCTCCCAAGCATGACCCACCACATGAGTCCATCAGGACCCCAGCAACTGGACCGAGTTACGTGGACACCCAAGTAAAACCTGGCTGTGACACTTATGGTTACTGTCAGGAGATAAAGACAGACAGCAGATCTCTCTGGGTGATCGCCAGTCGGGAATATTGTCAATTTCAACAAACAGAAGAAATCATTTAATTTATGTAGGAACAATAAACAAACCTGCTGTGTTGCTGCGAGACATAAACAGAACAGTATCGACGTGTTTTTACAGAGAACAAAAAAAAAAAAAAAAAAAGAGTTGAAGCTCATCAAACAAAAATGTCAATCAAAACTAAAGTAGAACAGGGCATATCTTATGTTTTGGTACTCAATCATTGTGGTGAGAGCATTGTGGTTTTTGGGTCTATAAACTCATATGCAACTTCAAAGGTAATGAACACACGGGGCATGCTTGATATGCTATTGCACACTCACTATTATTGAGGCTCCATTTAAAACAATACCAGCTTATTCAAGAAGAGAGGATATGAGAAGTGCTTAGAAGTTTCACCAATTTCCAAAAGATGGGCATGACTGAAAACATTAAAGAACCGCTGGATTAACTAATGAGTATGTCCCTAAGAAGAGGACGTATTATTAAAAATATTTAATTGTTTTCAGCATGAGAAGAATGGAGAATATGAAAATAGTGATTCTACAAAATATATTTTACTTACACCTGTAGACAGCAGTAGAATTCTACGACGGACACAGCATGAGACCCTGTGCTAAGAACTAAGTGCGGGCTATGGGGGCGTCAGTGGGCATCAACCTACCTGCCATCATTACTGTATCTTTAAAGGTGCTATGAATTATTTTTCTGCCACCAGATGTCGCACTTGCACCACACTTGAGGTAAACAAAGCTTCCCTCCTCAGCCACTCCTTTCCAACCCTCCCTTCTCCGCATTGAGAGGAACAGCCAGCAGTTGAGTCTTTGAACAAGTCTAACAGCTCTCCATGAGGAAGAAACCAGAAGTATGTGGATTCTAACCTTAACCCTAGTCTAACCGTGTTCTTTATCACAGGCATTTTCTGTCTTTAAATTTTGGACGCCTTTTTGGAAAGTCACTGCAGTCTGCCATCTTGAAAATAAATTCAACAGCTATGCAGTGGGTAGTGAATACTGGGTCATTCCATATGAAAAACTATTTCAAAAAAATCTCCCCAGTTCATGGTCTCAGATTTGCTTCATTTCCACATGTTTTGTAGATTATGGGACCAGTATGAAAAATCCAAAAATATTAGGTTCATACTCCAAATAGGTTTCCCTCCAGAAGTGTCCAAATAAGGAGGCGTGGCACTTTTTTGGCACAGACGCTTATTTTCTTATCAACTTTGAAGGGCCATATCTCTAAAAGTATGACAGATAATGCCTTGACTTTTTCAGGGGTTTTTCACCTGTACCTACATCTACTAAAGGTTTCCTCAGTTATATAGTTTTCCAGTTTATGAATGTTGAAACACTTTTTTTTTTTTTTACCAAAATCCATTCTCCGAGTCCCCTGCTGAAATAAAAGGAATGTGGTTTTGAAAGAATCCTGTGATGACATCATTTTAAAGCAGAAATAAGTATCCTGAATGATTCATAATATGGAGAAAATTTGGCCCAAAATGGATCCGATCCCCAAAATACCATTTTTCGGGGCCCTTAAGAGTGAGATAGGAAAGGGTCAATTTGGATTAAAATTTGGATTATATTAGATCCTGATGTCATCTACCTGTGGGGGAAAAAGTCATATGTATTTCTAACAGGGAAACATGGTCACACATTTGACCCTCTTTCCCCCACCCCCTCTCCATTTAATTAATACAATTTTTTACGCAATATATTTATCTTAATTTTATTATAGTTTTCTTTTAGTCAGTTTTTATTCACTTTATATTTCCCCTTTCATTTTTAATTCACTAATTTACCAATGCATTTTAATATTACTCTGTGCACTAACTGTGCAGCAGGGTATTGCAATCGCTCACGAGTGTGTGTTTGTCTGTCTGTCTTTGTACAAAATAACTCAAAAACAGGCGAGACAATTTTCACCAAAGTTGGTAGGAATTAACTCTTGGAGCAGATCCTTCAAAGTTCAAGGTTGAGGGTGAATACAATTTGAAAAGCACATTTTACAGGATATCACCACAGCCAAAGGGCTACAGATCCTAATTTTATATTGATCAGCTAATTGTTTATTATAAGGTATATGCAATGTCGAGATGACGTCAATAAAACATCATGAAATGATGTCATAATTGCCCAAAGACACATTTTTCAGGATATCTTTACAACCAATAGGGTTAGGGATATTATAGCAACCAGCTAATCATTCGTTACTGCATGGTATGTGAGCTCATGATGATGTCAGTAAAACATCTTAAAATTATGTCACTATAATTCAAAAAGCACATTTCCTGGATATCTGTAACCAGTAAGGCTGGATTAACAATGTCTGGCTTGTTGGTCTCACTACCAACCAATCCTCTTGTATCCTCATACTATTCCAACACCGTTTGGATACCTCGTATGAGTCGACCCAAGAAGCTCTCTATTCCAATATCCACATTGGTATTTACAATGTATAGGATAATTTGTGTTATTAGAGATATTTGTACCACTTTGGAAAAGGATTTCTTTTAAAAAGATGTCACTTCATTTGCCAGCTGTCAGTATATCTACGCGTGTGTGTGTATGTGTGTGTGTGTGTATGTGACACTGAGCCCACGAGGTGTCATGATATATTGCGCAATTAGTATGACGATGCCCATCTGCTTCCAACACATTTTCTTGCAGCTTTCTGCTGCTAGTGAGCACTCATGTTTAACCACGTAGCTGCCAGCACATGTCCTCTCCATCCCCAGCACTCCTGCCATGACTCTCTGGGGCCCACGTGGCCCGGGTTAAGTTGACGGATTTCAGCGCTGCAGTGATGTTCAGGCACACCCAGTGCAGATCCACTCTGGCATCAGCTACTCCTCCATCGCTGCTGGCAGCCTTTGATGAACAGATGATCTGGCATCCATGTAAAACCGTCAGCATATGAATCAACCCAGAGAAAGCCCTGCTGAGGAGACCACATCCTCCAATGAGCTCATTTTTAGCAGACACACCACAAGGCAATGTCGTGTTGCTGTATTTGAGCTAATGAGCAGTTTTTCATTTGCAGTGTGTGTTGTTCACCACAACAGTCAGTGTACATAAACTCGCAAACTGGGAACCAGCAACATCTGAACACGTCTAAAACACTCTCTACAACTGTCATTGAGACCATCTGTGCTGGCACACGCAGCTTACAAGGATGCCTAATGAGACTCCACGAAATTCCCGTAGAGTCCAATACATCTTGGCCAACACACTGGACCAAACGAACCACTCAGAGCACCATCTGAAGTCATCCTTTAACGAACAGACCTTTTGTTATAGTTTTATTTCAACATCTAAGGGCACAGGCCAAATATTTTCACTAAGTTTCAGAAAATCTACACCTTCAGAACCCAAGTCAACAAATAAAATATGCACCAGTTTAGGTCATTTTAAACCAGTTAAAGAGAGCTGAGCAAGGAATCAGAGTGTCTGGGTTTGTGATTGTCCTGGATCAAGATGAAGATCCAGGCTTTTAATGACTTCCTGGACTCGGCCATCAGAAGGTGTATCTGTAGGTGGTGAAAGTGTTGAACTTGTAGAGACATTTACTTATCTCGGCAGCGACATTCGTGTCTCTGGGTCTTCAGCCTTTGAGATCGAGAGACACCTGGGAAGAGAGTCATGAGGTCGCTGGACAGAGGTATTTGGCGATGCTGATATCTTTGCAGGAGAATGAAGATCCAAGTCTTTAGGGTCCTGGTGCTTCTTGTCTTACTGTATGGGTGTGAGACTTGGATGCTAGCCAGTGGCCGAAGGCGACGACGGGATGTCTTTGGTACTAGGTCTCTTCTGAGGATCCTTGGGTATCACTGGAATAACTTTGTATAAAACGAGCGGTTACTTAGGGAGACTAAGATGAGGAGTATTACTTGCATTGGGAGGGAGTATCAGCTTTGACATTATGCCCATATGGCGTGTTTCTCTATGCATGATCCAGCACATAGGTGTCTGAGTGTTGAGGACCCCAATAGCTGGAGAAGGCCAAGGGGATGCCCACACTTTACCTGGCTGCAGCAGATAGATGGTTACTTTCGGGAGGTGGGGATGGACCGGTTGTCTGCCTGGGTGGTTGCCATCCAGGACCCAGGGTGGGACCGTGGCATCGTGAATGCGGCGAGGTGTGGCACCAGCAGTGCACGCTCCTCGATTTGACTTGAAGAGAGGCCAAACAATATGGCTTTACTTAAATATCAACTAAATGGCGTACACAAGCTAGGTTTAAGCAGTAACTGATAACGCATGGATTATCGCCTTAACTTAATACACCAAACATACAAATCTAATTAATACAATTAAGTGTGCAAATGAGAAAACAAAGGAGTTTTAGCCCAAACAGACAAGTAAACATTTTCCATCTTTCCATTCTTGATACCTTCTTATCTTGTTGAACGTTGTGCGTGAAGCCCATTACTGAAGTCAATTCCTGGGCTCTTGTTACTAAGCGATTTTTTTGCATGAAGGAAATATCACTTGCAGTTTGCAAAGTGACTTATTTTCATTTGCAGTGGCTGGATACATGACAAAAAAAGTAAATAAAATAAACTCTTTCCTAATGTTTTTTTTATATTATTCCTGCAGAGGAATTGCAATGAAAAAAAAATGGTTGGTGGCATTTAAAAGTGCCAATTTCAACTCCGATGTCATCAGAAACAGGTCCTGGTCAAAAAAAAAAAAAAAATCAAACCACACATATGTCTGCACACTTCATTTCATCACCGGTGAGCCACAACAAAAATTCTATTTCACCAGAGAAATGCTTTTTGTCCCAAATGGCACATTTAAAGCCCTAGTAAAGCATGGTGACGATAGAAAAGCAGAATCACTGTCAACTGCAGCAGCAGATGGTAAATGATGATGAGAGAAGCATAAATTTGAGGTGTTAATTAGACAAGCTTCACCCGTTTGAAGAACAGGTCAAAGCTTGGAATCAAATTTTGTGAACACAGATGTCCAAAATAATGGATGAATAAACTGAATGCTATATGTTTGTGTACATTTTTGGACACAAAAATATATACAAATAATACAATACAAACAATATACAACCCCAAATCAGAAAAAGTTGGGACAATATGGAAAATGCAAAGAAAAAAAAAAAAAAAAAGGCCCCGCAGGCATCCTTCCGTTTACTTTGAGTTCTATTTCATTGCAGACAGTATGAACCCAAGACATTTCATGTTTTGTGTGGTTAACTTCATTTAATTTGTTAATATACAGCCATTCCTGCATTTCAGGCACAGAACACATTCCAAAAAAGTTGGGACGCGGACAATTTATTCTAAAAATAAAAATTAAATCATCACTTTTACAGCCAGTTTCCTTGAGACAAATCAGGGGATGAATACATGAACATTTCCAAGTCACTGAATATGTCTTCGACTACATGTACATCAATCATTAAGAAATACATACAGCATGGTACTGTTTGGTAAATCTGTATCAAGTCAGCGGTTCTCTAAAATTGAGTGACCATGCTGGAATGAGAATAGTGAGGGAAGCCACCAAGACACCCATGACAGCTCTGAAAGAATTATAAGCTTCTGGGCATATGATTGGAGAAACTGGGAATGGTGCAACATTTGCCTGTTGCATCCCCATTCACAGCTTCATGTTGAGTGGAGTAGAGAAGGACTGTACAACAGGAAAATAGATCAAATCTAGGCTCGGGTTTCCCATGTGCCTTCTGAGAAACTGCAGCTGAAATTTCGCATGTTCTTCTCAAGAAAATCCTCCTCTATACCGCTGCATCACGAAGTGGTATAACTGGTGATGCAACAGACAAAAGTTGCACTATGCACAGTTTCTCCAATCACAGTCAGAGAAACCTGTAACTTCATCAGAGTTGTCATGGGTGTCTTGGTGGCTTCCCTCACTAGTCTCCTTCCAGCACGGTCACTCAATTTTTGAGAACTGCCTACTTGACACTGATTTACCACACAGTACCAGACTGATTGTAGTTCTTAATGATTGATGGAAATGAAGGACAAGACACATTCAGTGACTTGGAAATGTTCATGTGTCGATCCCCTGATGTGTCTCAAGAAAACTGGCCGTAAAAATGATTATTTAATTCTTATCTTTAGAATAAAGTGCCCCATCCCAACTTTGTTTGGAATGTGTTGCAGGCCTGAAATGCAGGAATGGATGTATATTAACTAATTAAATTAAGTTGACCACAAAAAAACATGAAATATCTTGTGTTCATACTGTCTGCAATGAAATAGAAGTCAAAGTAAATGTAAGTATCATTGTGTTTTTTAATTTGCATTTTTCACATCGTCCCAACTTTTTCTGATTTGGGGTTGTACAATATATCCAAAAATCTTTGTATACATTGTATTTATTCATTTATATACACAAGCTTATGTTTGCGTCTTAACACTGAATTTCTGAGGAATTTAACCCGCATAGACAGATCATCACGACTGTGATTAGCACATTCTGTACCAGGTGCTTGACGTAAGGCAGCCTGATACTGTTCCATATGAATGTGTGATATACAAGATTTGACCAGCTGGTCGGATTACTCATGTAACATTTCTCACTATTTGAGTCATTAAGGAGGAAACACAAATGAAGATGTGAAGTTCAGGTGTCAGCAGCAGGTGGAGCTTTGGCGGTGCTTAATTATCAAGTCCCAGCAGTTACAATATGTTACCTTTTAACAGATAAGGAAAGAAAATTTCAAAACGATTGCTGTGCTCCGAGTAATGCGTTTGCATTCAAAGTGATCAGTGTGACTAGGTGCACAGGCACATTTGGCTCCAGTTTCACCTGTCACACCAGCATAAATCTGCAGTTTACTTACAGTAAGGACAGTGGATTTCATTTACACTTTAATCAGGGGTGGGTGTAGTTAATTGTAATTTCTCAGGCACCTTTTGTTGTAGATGAACTGGATGGAGCACAGGAGATGTTTCATACATGATTATAAGTCTAATAAATTTTATTATTGGGGTAATTAATTTCTACCATAACTAATGGATGTTGCACCACTGTAATTTAATTTGCATGTCTGTGAAGCATTGTGGGATTTATAGTTCAATAAAAGTATCAATGCTACAAACACTATAATTTTCCTGCTTTTCAGAAACTTCTCAGTGCACCAAATAATGTGTATAAATTTTACTTTAAAAAAAGAAGAAGAAAGGCTTTTATTGTGCATACATACAACGAAATATGTCCTCTGCATTTTACCCATCCTAATTATTAGTTAGACACAATCCAACCACTAGGGGCAGTCACAGTCCGGCGCCTGGGGACCAACTCCAGCTGTACAGACGTTGCCTTGGTCAAGGGCAGAGACAGGAGCAGACCCTAATGTGCATGTTTTGATGGTGGGAGGAAACCGGCGTGCCCGGAGGAAACCCGCGCAGACACGGGGAGAACATGCAAACTCCACACAGAAAGGAACTGGGCATGGGTGGGAATCGAACCCCAGACCTTCTTGCTGTGAGGCGAGAGTGCTAACCACTGAGCCACCGTGTTGAGCAAAAAAATTCCGGCACTAAAACAAAATGTAAATACTGTAGCACACTATAGTACATAGGGAGTGATTTATTTTTTTTAACATAGCCCTAATTGACATTTTATGCAGTTATTACCACTGTCCACTTAATGGGACATTCATAAAACATGTGGGGCATCCATTGGTGAGTTGGTAGAGTAGGATGCCTGCTAACAGAAGGGTAAACAGATCAAACCACAGTTACTTCTGTGTGTTCACAGAAATGTCCTTGAACAACGGGCTGAACCCCAAAGGCCCCTCACAGAAAAGCTCATTGTGGTAAACGTGTTTTTTGGGCCAGCACGATGGCTCAGTGGTTAGCACTCTTGCCTCACAGAGGGTCCCAGGTTCACTTCCGACCTGGTCCTTTCTGGGTAGAGTTTGCATGTTCTCCCCATGTCTGCAATGGGTTGAGGTTTCTTCTTATAATCACAAAACGTCTTGGGAGTTTTTCCTCACCGCTGTTGCCAATGTGCTTCCTCAGGGGGTGGGTAAGGTTAGACCTTACCCTTGTGGAGCACCTTGGGACAACTTATGCTGTGATTTGGTGCTATATAAATAAATTGAATTGACCCTTAACTGGAATAAACAGCTTTAGAAATGATGGATGGATGTTTTTTTGAGCTATGTTTTGCTTGACCTTGACCTTTGACCTGTTCCAAAAGTTAGTCATCTGGAGACACTAACCCAAGTAATATCCCCACCAAGTTTGGTGAAAATCCAGCCAATCTTTTTTTGTTATTTTGCTCTCTCTCACTCACACACACACACAGACACACACACACACACACACACGCTGGGTAACCAGACATTTATTCAAAATTATTTGACTATTTGTACAGATTACTCCTCAGATTTCCCAACATTCCTCTGTTTTGTTTGACAGTTATTTTGTGAAATTACATGTTTATAACAGTAAAATTTTCCAAGTCTTAACGGTAAAACGTGCAATATGCACTCTGTGTACACGATTACCACATTGTTACCTCTGGGGCTGGGTAATGAATTTCTATACTTAATTAAAATGCTCTGATATTATTTAGTATCAAAAAATTCTAAATTTCAATACGCAAGCCGTAAGTCTCAGCATCTGTGAGCCAGCTTAGGTATGCATGCATGCTTGTACCAAGAATGCTGGCTAACTTAACATTACACAAACGCATCACAGATACATACAGGAAAAACACTATGCCCAGGGACCTGGCTCATATGTGCGTGCTGTTTTTTCCAAACTAACTCTGCTGAGCTTCAGGAGGTTTTGCAGTCGTCCAACTTCTATGCCAGCTTTTACAGTGTTATTAATTTATACCGTGTTAACAGATGTTCAAGTTGTGGTAAATAGCCATCTTGTTTCTGTTGTACTTTTTTAAATTTTTTTATTGTTGAGTTAAAAAATTCCAAGGTGCTGAAACATACGGGTTGAAACAGACTATGTATTTTTGCCTTCGCCAACAAAGTTGGACGAAGGTTATGTTTTTACCTCCGTGTATTTATTTATTTATTGGTTATTATGTATGTGTGCTTGTGGACAACTTTACGCAAATACTACTGAACGGAATTGAATGAAATTTGGTGGGATGATTAGTCATCATCTAAGGACCAATCGATTATTATTATGAAATCAATCCGGTCAAATGTCAAGGTCATGAAAAGGTCAAAATCGGTTTTTTTGTCATAACGCGATCAATTTAAATCCGATCGACCTCAAACTAACGGCAAAATGTTCTGCTGTCAATTCCCCATCCCCTGGTATATAGCATGATTAAGTGACGTCATTACCTTCTATAGCGGTTGGGGGTCAAAGGTCAGGGGGGTCACCCCGACCTTGTTTTTGATTTTTACCAGTTCAAGATTAACTCCTATTTTGATATTGTTTGTTTCACTTGTTGATGTATTTGTAGTTCAGATGAACTCTTACTTTTAGTATTACTTTTGATGGATCACTAAAGATGAACTTTT
>OMMV01183530.1:6680-18282 GCA_900302635.1 Chatrabus melanurus | reverse complement strand
TTGAAGACATTTTAAAGACATTTTTGCATATAATAATAAAAATAATAATAATGATGATGAGGATGAATGTATTTTTAACAACTAAAACACAGCCACCAGTCTTTCATCCATGTTGTTAAATCAATATTATTCTCTGTTCTAGTTTTACTACAATGCGGGAATTGATAAGAGCATATAAAAAAATCTGGGTTTTTTCTGTTTATATATTATTTTGTAAAAATAATTTCATTAATAAAACATTAATGAGCAGCTTGGATTGAAGGTAATTTTTTCTCTTAATGCATTGCAGAGCTGTTAAATTGTTGAGCATATACACTGGATTGACTTTAATGTGCTTGCAGTGCTCAGTATCAGCAGATACTCAATATTATATTACTTGTTTGGGGGCAAAAACTTGATTGGGACATCCCTACTTAGAACATTTTGAGTACAGTATACTACAGGGTCTTTGCCTTTGATTCAGTATCTCTTTTTAAAAAAATGTTTTTTTTTGGCCTTCCTCTCATGCAGTACCACTCATTAACCTCAGTTACTCTTGCAGGAGGCTAGCAAAATGGTTCTTTTTTTCCCCAGTGTTCTCATAACTCCAGCTGCTCTCCTCGTTAACCAGTTTAATCAGGCTGACTTGGACTGGGATGTAAGCCAAATGAGCAAAATGTAGCATGAGGTTAATCACCCTGAATACATTCTCTGACTAGTGTTAATTTGTTCATATTCTGCCTTTTCTCTTAGTTAATCTCATCACTCACAAGTACACAATACCACCCTGCTGAATATGTAATTAACAATCTGTCATTAATGTCTTTGTGGCAGATTTGTGGACTTTGTGAGCCAGTGACCCAATAGAAGGTGAGTTTACCGTGTTTGTAACTCAGCCAAAGAGACTCTCACTGATTCACTGATTGTTTTGACTTGAACTTAATTCCCTATTGGGTGACATTTAGGGATGCGTTTCCACTGACAATCTGTTCCATATCTCCTCCCTCATTTTCACAACTACAATCGCCATTTTTTCCCATGTAGCTAAACTGGTTGAAGGTCTAAGGTTCTTGGCACATTTTGGTGACGCTGGGTTGTGTATGAAGGGGAATATACTATACATACAAGTAATACAGCTCCAAAATGAGCTCCCTTGTAGCACCACAACTGCGGCGTAACGCTGCCAAAAAGGCAGCGTAAATTTGGTGTAGGAATGTTTGTATACAGCGTGTAGTCTACTCACGCTTGGGGCGCCAACTATGTTCAAATTCTATTGGCAAACTATCGATTGATAGTTGAAATATATCTAAATAACTCACTTTATTTGCTTAATTCATCACTGCTGTACACAAGGATGAAAAAAGTACACACATTCTGCTCAGATTGGTCTTCAAAACACAAAATGGTCATTTTGAAAAGATAGTGTAGAAGCGTTGAGGGTTGTCGTGGATACATGATGTCACACTTTGGCGCTGTACTACTGGGAGGCTGTAAAAACTCATGACAACGCTAGACTATGTTCTGATGCAACGTAATTTATATGAGCCTAATGTTTATCACTATTACAAACTAGCATTAAATCAATAATGTTTAAGACGTAGCAACTGGGGCAGTGTGACATCAGATTAAATCAGCTGTTGCCTCACAGTGAGAAGGTCCCAGGTTCGCTTCGGACCTGGTCCTTTCTGTCTGGAATTTGCATGTTCTCCCCGTGTTTGTGTGGGTTTCCTCCGGGTGCTCAGGCTTCCTTCCACTTCCAAAGACATGCCAGTTCGGTGAATTGGTGACTCTAAGCTGACCATAGGCGTGAGTGAGAGTGTGAATGAGTTTGTTAGTCTGTCTTTGTCTGTCGGCTCTACGTTGGACTGGTGGCCTGTCCAGGGTGTACCCTGCCCAATGACCGCTGGGATAGGCTCCAGCCCCCCTGTGACCCTTAATTGGAATAAGCGGATATAGAAAATGACTGAATGAATGACCTAACCCTAGTAACAGGGAAGAGATGTTACAGAGCACTGGTGACTAATATATTTTTGCTTGTTGTCAGGTCAGGTCAGGTCTGGGAGCATGCATGTTGCACATCATCATGCGTCACATGACCAGAGTGTCATAATTGCTGTTCTTGCATAATGCAAGTAGTACAGCTCATGTGGGTCTGCCTAAGTAACTGCTCATTTGACACAAAGTCATCCCAGCCATACCTAAGGATTCTCCAAACAGACTTCGTACCATAGATATCCAGTTGTTACCTTGTAATTTAGATATCTCAACACCCGGCACAAAAACAGGTTATCTTAGAAACTTTTTTTTAAAGTCTGCTTCATTTGAGTGTCTATGGGGAATTTTTTGAATTCAAACCTACTGGCCTATATTTGTGTGCTGAAAAAGACTATTTTAAAATTTGTGTTGTAAGCACAGAAGATCCCGAATACAGAGGGAATGTGAGACAGAAAATAGGGGGAAAAAACTGATCATGAAAAAAAAAAAAAAATCCCAGGGTGATTACAAGATCAGCATGCCACGGTACAATTACCATCACTTTGAATTTGAAATGGCCATTTAAAGGGCAGTAGAGCATCCTGGAAAATTAAACTGGAGCCTAATTAGCACACTCCAAGCTGACAACAAAGCGGCTTTCAGCCTGGCTGAGCAAAGCAGTCAAGCAAGAGGACGTGACTGACTGAAGGAGCACGGAGGCCTTGCCGCTCCTGAAGCCATCACACACCCAACTGTGAGACACGCTCAGACGCGCATGTACTGTACAAGTATTCAGGCACAGCTATCCTCGCCAAATAAATGACAGACAGGTTACAGACAGGTAAGTAAATACAGCCAAAAATGTCTCTCTCCCCCCCAATCCCCAAAGCAGATTTTGGTACTGGATTCCAGACCAGTTCACCAAAATTTGTGAAAATCGGTCAGTTACTTTTACATTAAATGTACCAACAATCTGAAAATGGTCAAAAGCAGTGGGCTACAAATACACAGTAGCTGTGTAAATGTAGCCCACTGCTTTTGACCATTTTCAGATTGTTGGTACATTTTTCTCTATCTTTTTGGCATGGTCTTCACATTCTCCATCCACTTGCCAAGGGATCGCTTGTTATTTTTTTGAGACAAATTAAAAAAGAACGGGGGGGACCAGGAAGCATTCCGCTGAGGACTCCTGGGCAACTAAACAGACAAATTTGGGAGTATATACGGACAAGTCTGTGAAAATTAGCGGTCGTTCGTTCGCCACCGGGGTTTTCAACATGTTGAAAATCTGCAGGCGACTGACAGCGAGGCGAGCAACTACTTTGGGAATGTAGATATTGATTCAGACTGCTTACAGAATATTTTCAGACTGCATTGCCACCAAGTGCAGGATTAGACGAATGGCTGTTCGTCTCTGTCGCAAATTGGTCGCAAGCCCGGTGGGATACGGGCTTAACTGTAGTTGACATTAACCGCAGATGATGCCAACCTTTGTTGATGCTTACAAGTGGCATTAACAAGTACATTTTTGCCTCTGTTTATTTGACTGTTTTTACCAGGATTGGCCAAAGTTTTTAATTGAATTTTTTTAAAAATACATTGATCAATACATACATCACTAACATTTCAGTTAAGCGTCACATGCAGCTTAATCATCACTTTATTTGCAGAGATAGGGTTTTTGATCAATTTGGGCAATAATAGTAATGAAAGTTTTCTGCAAATTGGCAGATTTCCATACTTGGAAGATATCGCTATTTATACCTGACATTGTGACATTGTCGTGTCGTCTTTAACTATTGATGGGCTGTCTTAGAGAAAACACTAGCTGCGTTAGCATATGTGGTCAAGCTAATTGTGCTTGACGCTAACTGTGTATGACAATAACCACAGCTAACACTAGTGGTTTGCATCAACTGTGGTTAGTGACATCCAGAGTTTCAACCACAATTCGCTTGACCACATATGTGGTCACGTGGTTAGAGTTTCTGCATATGCTAACGCTAAGTGCGGTTTGCATTTTCTTTAAGACAGCTTGCCAACCATCAAATGAGCCATTTCAATGTAAAAATGTCTAGCATCAATAGAGGAACATGTACTTGTTCCAGAAATCTTGAAAACTTTTGTCACTGCAATAACTCATGAAAAAAAATTTAAAGGCATTTTGAAAAAAATAAAATAAAATAAATGGCCATCAGTATTTTTTTTTTCATTCTACAGAGGAGTAGTATGTTTTCGATTGTTATCAGACATGGTATTCTCATTTTGTGTAGTCATAAGTGCATGGTCATTTTTATTCTATTTACTTGGTTTTATACTTTATTTTCTAACTGAATGGTGGCACTTAAGCATGTCCTGCAACCCTCTCATCCTGCCAGCAGCGTTTGGGTCAGACCCATGACCCTCTGAGCTGTCACCATTAAATAAATTCTGCCCCCAGTTGGGTATAGTGCCAAATGTCAGAACTGGCCTCTAATCCTGTTTTGCTGTCTGTTTGGCCACTGGACTACCTTTTCTGTCCAGACCAATCTACCGACATACCAACCTCGGTCAACTTAGCTTCAGTTCTTCTCACAACCATGTACTCGAACACTTGGTCGTTCAACTGAGATTTTTTTTTTAACATTAAACCAACAAAATGATGCAGCAGAAGAGTTACTTTTGAGCCGAAACTTTTGACCGTCAAAGTGGCTGAAAAGTGGAATTGCAAAACCGTGCCTGAGGGGTGGAAAAGTGCTGAGGGGAGGTGAAACAAGACACTGTCAAGACAGCTCTGCATGTCTTTCCTGAGCCCTGGGGTCTTTACCGAGGTTTGGTCAAAGAGAAGCAGAGCCCTATGGCTATATCTGTCACAGAGCACAACAGGTCGGCACCAAGTTCCAGCACAAAACTTTGCACAGTAAAACTCAGTTTGATAGTTTTCTGGAATCTGGAAAAAGTTAGAGATACAAAGTTAGATTTACAAATTTAAGAGAAGTACATTGGTAGAATGGCTTGTTGGTTCCTGTTGTAATCTAAATTTTCTGATACCGATAGTAGCTGGCGCAGGAGATGTTTTTTTTTTCTTTCCTAGACTGATCAATCCAAACCTGTTTCAGAGACCTATGTGACCTCTCCATACCGCAGTCATGGAGCAGTGGCATTGTTGGAAGGCTCAGATAATTTGATTTAAGTCAAATGTTGGGCTCAATCACTGTCTATTAGCTTAGATTTAATTAACCTAAATCATGTTATTGTGTTTGATGACAAAGAGGTTTCTGTGTGGGAAGCTCATTGTCAGATCATTGTTCTGTCAACCCATTCAACTCAGTCAAAGGTTGACAAAGAAAGACCAGCTGCCAATGGAGAGGCAAGAGAAGGCCTTAAATTAATATTAATGGTTGATCTGTCTTGGCTACCTGGACAGAGAGCCTGCACAAAATGTTACTCAAACAATATGTGTTTCTTAAATGGCAGTTAAACAGAAAACTAAAGCAAATCATCATCAGCATACATGTGAGGAAATTTAAGGATTGACAATGCACAGAATCAAACTTTACTGTGTAAAGCAGTGGAACTTAATATTTCAAAAGCATTAGAGAAACATGATCAGCTTTACAAATATATAACAATAATCATGCAGTTTGTTAAAAAGTACTGGATAAAGTGTCCACTTATAATTGCATTTCAAATTCAACTTTTTCAGCTTCTTGACTTCATTCTTGCTCATGATGCTGTATGAAATAATATGTTACAGTTCAAATTCACATTATAATACCAAGTACAAATCAGTCACATTCGCATTCAAATGCCATTAAAAGTGTCATATTACACCTTTTCAACAAGCAAATGTAGGTTACCAGGTGTCTTTAAAAAAACAGTTATTAAAGTTTGCAGCAGTGATGAAAGTTTTATGGGAATTACTGGCTTTCCAATGCATTAGCAGTTAGTCTTATCTAACAGAGGTTGATGGTCACTGGTAGCATTAACCACAATTAGCATCCATGACTGTCAACTGATGTGTTGTTGTGTGGAATAGGAGTTGGACTACAAAGATGGAGACCAGGGTTTGATTCCAGAGCTGGTTTTATGAAGCAGTAGTAAAGGAGATAGACTGAGACTAAGGCTTAGTACTCAAACTTTAGTCAAAGACTAAAAAATGGCGGCATGCTATGGGGACAGACTAGGCAAATTAGACCCGTCTAACTCTAGTCCAAAATTTAGACCATCCATTTGAGGTGGTTTAAGCCTTAGTCCTGGTCTATAGCCAAGATGGTGCTTCAAGACATAGACAGGAGGTGACGCTTACGTTGAGTGAGGGTTTTTTTTATGTTGAGAGAGGGACGGAGGCAATTTCTTCATGCACAGTCACAGAATTGTGCAACTTTGGAGATGTAAAACATAAAACCCCAACATTTAAATGTAAAAGATTGCTAAAAATGGCTCTTTAAATTTTATAAGTTATTCTTGTACCTTATATCATGTGGTCTTTCATATGGAGTGGTGTGATTTTCTTTTTTCCCCCCTTGTAATACACGATAATTGACAAAGCATGGCTGCACTTGGCCCATTTCTATTGAGCTGCTGTCTGTTTGAAGACTACAAATTCATCCCGAATCAGAGGAACCGAACAAAACTGCTGCCAATTATCTGAAGCGCTGTATATGATAACTCTGTGGCCACTCAGGCATAAAACAAGACAATGAAGATGAATCTTACTCTTCCCCATCATTTCATCCTGTTTAATTGACAAGCTCTCGCTCGCTGTTAAATTTAGAAGATTACAAATATGAACTGAATATCGAGCACACAATCCACATCACATGCAGACCCAGTCACAAATTAATCTACATATTTTAATAAGGTGCCAGTAGCAGGGAAGGTGTGTGCAGACATTTAACGGATTATCATCCACCATCCCCTGAGTTCAGAAATTGAATAAATATCTTTCATATAAATACATGGGAACCTTAGCTGATAACGAGGAGCTTTCCTTTCCCCCAGTTGCCCATATTCTCATATTCCTGTTTTCATTTTCAGGAATGGAACTCGGCTTTCAGCGGCTTTTACTTCTCTTGTGGTCCATCTTTTAATTCCCGGACTGATTAGCAGCCCAAGCACTTATGGAACAGAGAAGATGTAATTTCTCAGGCCTGCTAATACCAACAGCTCCTGGGTTTTTTACTTCCAATGTGATCTTTCTGAGCACAGGAGTGAAATATAATGGCTTTATCAAGAATTAAACCTGCTTTCGAGATGGGAAAGCTGCCGAATATGAAATAGTCACACGTAAAACGGTATTATAACATGTACTTTTAAACGTTACTCTAAAAGTCGAACTAAAAGCTTATTGGTTGACTCATCCTACTGTTGCGCCTACTGTAATACATTAGTGAATAAAGCAGATGAAGGCTGCACATAGGTTTCTTGCAGTTGATAATATTTATGTACAGTTCAGGAGCTGTGCTGGATAATAGAAAGAGAAACCAAACCAGGATTAAATGAATATAGAAACTGATAGAACCTAACTGTGGTGAGAAAACCAGCAACAAACCGACAGAGTGGAAACTGGGGACTGATAGATTGTGTTGTGATTACTGAGTGACAAATGGTGTCAACCCACTCACACAAACAGGGTGGACAGGAACTAAAACAGCACTCATGTGAGTGCCACCAGAAACAAATGCAACAAACCAAAAAAAACCTCACAATTACAGACAACATACAGAAAACATAAAGGTACACAGTGAATTCTGATATCGGCATTATTTTCAATAATGTTTTATCTGGTCACCATGGCAACCATTTATAGTTTATGTTATATATTACACTAATTATGGTTGATAATGAAAGATCTCTTTATTAGCTTTGTAATAATACACAACAACCATGCCTTGATATGTATTTAAGTGATTATATAAGCCACTGTTTATAGAGGAATAATTAATTTGTTAATGGGATATAAATATCATCTTGGTGCCACAAAATCAAGAACACAAACAGATAATCTTGGTTCTTTTTTAAAATAAAGAAATGCCTATCGAGATACTATTATTTATAATTTGTTGGTAAATATGGTTATTGTTAATGCACATGCAGTACAATGTTCCAGCTACTATATGATTCAATTCAATATTTAATGTATTTTGTGTGTATGTACACCTTCATTTTTTTTTGAAAATCTTTACTTGAATGTATGCAAATATATGTTGCCTTTACTCAGCCATAATTTTGGGCATGTGCATTAACAAAATTTGATTCCAAGGTTTGACCTAGTAGCTCGCAATAATAATCTGTACATGTATATAGGTCTATCTATCTATCTATACTGCACACATTAATATGTTTTAAGACTTTTTGTGTACTTGTTGAAAATGTGTATTATATGACCACCTCTTAAATATATCCATTTTCTATCAGAAATTATAAAAATTACAAGATGCCTCTTTCATTGCAAATAAAGTGGCAATGGCAATCCTAAGTGGTACAAAGAGTTATAACTTTTTTTTCCTTTTTCATAAGAGGAATATAGCAGTGTAATATGTAATGTAATATAACAGTGTAATATAGGAATATTACACTGTTGTGATCACTTTTACTGTGTGCCGGCAGTGCTTACACATACTTTACAACATGTATTATTATAGCTCGCCATATAAATAGGCAGTTGAGATGGCAGTTGGAGGAAAAAAGAGGGTCAGCAATACTGTCCCTTTCAGAAGGAAGAGAAAATCAAAGATTGGTTATCTCCATTAAAGCCAAGTCATTACCAGTTCTTCCCCATTGTGAGAAGGATTTTAACACATATATCACACCTAACCAAATTCATATTTTAAACTTTTTGGATCCTCAGTTATTGATCGACATATGAGAGCACCAAGGCAAAACAGTGACAAAGCAGCACCATGACAGAGATTTGTCATTTACAAGTGATCCGTTTGGTGCTGTCCCATCACCTGGCTGAGTAAGACGTCGCACATCGCTGGTGATTGACAGTTCTCGGTTCTGTCAGTTAGCTGCGGGGGAGCTGCAGGGGAAGATAAGGACATCTATCTGTGTTGTCCCTAATGGCAGGTTGGGGTCACGTGAAGGTCCCACCCGACTGCCATGATATTTGTATCTCATAGGCCTGGGTTTATTCCTCCTACATCTGTCCTCAGTTGACCTTTCAACCCTGCCTGACCCATTTCACTTTGTCAATCTGCATGATCGTGTTAATACAACATGTGAAAATAGTATACAGTTGAAATAAAAGCAGGAATATAATTAGAGCAAATAACAGTTTGTTATTAAATTAAGACAACCAATGATTGTTGAATTATGGATAGATTTTGTTAATGAAATGTATCAAAGTCAAATAATTTAATCAGCAAAATGTACATTTTTTGTTTCAAGTTTGAAAAACAACAACAAGTAATCTTTATGAAAAGATGTGTGTATTGTGGACCAAACAAATGTTATGCATCTGTTACAGAGCCAAAACTGGTTCTGACAGGAGCTAATGTGAGAACTGACCTTGTAACAGCACATTATGAGTGGGAAGGAGCTACTAAATGGGCTAATAAATATTAGCCATTAAACTTCTGTGGTCTTTGTGGAATCAGTGGATACCCTGATTACAGCACTTCAGGGAGGAATCAGATTGTCTGGGTTTTCAGGCCTTCAGCTTTCAGTGACTTGTTGCACTTGGCCATCAGAGGTGTGTGATGAAAGTGTCCAACTTGCCGAAAAATTCACTTATCTTGGCAGTGACATTCATGTCTCTGGTTCTTCGACCTTTGAGATTGCGAGACACCTGGGAAGAGCTTATGGAGTCATGAGGTCGCTGAACAGAGGTGTTTGGTGATGCTGATGTCTTTGAGTGAAGGTCCAAGTCTTTAGGTTTCTGGCGCTTCATGTCTTACTGTATGGTTGTGAGACCTGGACGCTAACCAGTGACCTAAGGCGTCCACTGGATGTCCTTGGTAGTAGGGCCCTTTGGAAGATCCTTGGGTACCACTTTAATGACTTTGTGTCAAAGGAACAGTTGTTTAGGGAGACTGAGATGAGGAGTATCACTTGCATTGTGAGGGAATGTCAGCTTTGCCCATGTCACACATTTGTCTGTGCATGATCCAGCACAGAGGTGCCTCCGTGTTGAGGACCCCAGTAGTTGAAGAAGGCCAAGGGGATACCCACATTTCACCTGGCTGCAGCAAACAGATGGTTACTTGTGAGAGGTGGGGATGGACCGGGTGTCTGCCTGGGTGGATGCCATCCAGTACCTAATGTGGCTCTGTGGTGTGGTGGATGCGGCAACATGCGGCACCAGTATATTCTCACAGACCTGACCTGATTAAACATCCCCAAAGAAGGATGGCTGGTCTAAGAAATTGTACAATGTGGTAAAAATTGTACTTGTAACGGCTAGACAGAGGACCCCAATGCAGAGGACCACAGCAAAGGTAGGTAAAAGCAGATTTATTTTCCCACAGGAATCAATGCACAGTTTATACAGTAGGCTACAGGCTTGGTCATGAAACAGGCAGAGGTCAGGTACACGGGTGATCAGTCCAACAGGCAACAGTCTTTCTGAGGGAGCAGCAGAGGGTTATCCAAAACACAAGCAGTAGGTTAGTGCACAGAGATATATCATACCCAAGAAATCAAACGCAGAAGTGCTGGGGCACGTGAACCTGGAAGGCCAGAAACAGGAAGTTAAGCTACAAAGAGCGAACGCGGAAGAGGCATCAAAGCTAAATCACCAGAGAAGATTCATCGTGGGACAGAATTAACCAGAGAAGACAGAGAATAATAATTTGCGGAGAATAATACCAGAAGTAAAATAACGCGGAGATCAGAACTAAATGCCAAAACGTGACCCATGACAGTACTGTGTCTCTGTTTTATTCGCACTGTAGCCTCTTGAGTACAAAATATTTCCCTGTGTAAGATGATATTGCCCTTCATAATATATTCAAATGGGAATAAGCAGGACAATTTGAAACTCTTGGTTGACTGGGCTGTTCCAGACTGCACAATACCATAAGTGTGTTAGCAGATTTAAGTGCCCTTTACTTTATCTCTACAAATCTCCTTATTTAGGTTTAAACATGAGCAAACAGAGAATCAGGCACTACAGGGAGTGATGGGGGAGGGGTCAAACCTGCACCACTGAACCTTAAAGCACCTTGTACTTAAATCCCTCAACATATGTAGTCTGGACTGCAGCTCTACGTCAAACTTTGCCTAATTGCGTTTATCCGAGAGGCTCTTTTGTAATAATTACTAATTCAGCATTAGCATATTGACTGTTACAGTAAAGAGGTTTGGGTGCCCTGGTGTGACCCCGTAGTACAGTTCATGCTTATCAGGATCCACACTAAGACAAAACACTACAATACAGATGAGTTTACAGACACAAGAAAAACACTTAATGCGACCAGTTTTTAATTACAGTAGAGTTTTCACTGTATGAGCTTAAGACATAATAATAATAATAAAAATGATAATAATAATAATAATAATTCATTTGTCTGTCTATATGTGGCCCTGCCATGGATTGGCGGCCTGTCCAGGGTGTACCCCGCCTCTCGCCCAATGATAGGCTCCAGCACCCCCCGTGACCTTTAATTGGAGTAAGCGGGTATATAAAATGAATGAATGAATGAATAAATAATAATAATAACCC
>OMMV01183522.1:0-10986 GCA_900302635.1 Chatrabus melanurus | reverse complement strand
GTGTAACCCCCCCCCCCCCCTCCCCTTGTGCCGTTCCTGCAGGTTTTTTTTAAAAATGTGACATATGAGCAGCTCAGCAAAAGTCTTACTCAGCTTTCCCTCTTCGCTAGACAAAGCAGCTAATTTAGATTTCCATGTGAAAAAAAAATCTCCCCAAAAAATCCCAAATATGATCCAGAACACTGGAAGACTGCTCACAAATACTTGAGTGGTTTAAAATTTCGGGGGAAGGAGGGTGGGTCATAGTTTTCACAGTCACATTCATTGTTATCATCATTAATGTGGTTATTATCAGCATCATCTTTTTTTTTCTTTGCTTTGGTTGACTCGCATCATATTTTACACCAGGCAGTACTTGCCAAATCTGTATGGTATAGCTGTAGGCATAAAACAATGCACATTTACGCACATTTTTATGTCTTGTAAAAACATGCTTGTGTTTTAAGGGGGTAATTAAATATGATTGGGGTGCCAAGGGGAACATCCTCCAAGAACCTTCTTCTTTTCAACAGCATGCCTGTGCATGCAGAAACTACCCTGCTATAAGCAAAATGCATGTGACGTGTCACAGAGGTCCATATCTGAACCCCTGCTTACTCTAGGAGACACACCCACAAAGGCTTGATGTTTACACCCGTACACAGTAGGACATGTGGGGGTATTGTTTTCAGCCCTGTCTGTCTGTGTGAAGAAAATAACTCATCATCTGATTTGAACCAAGTTGGTTGATTTGAGGATCAGCCAATGACAAAGTGATTTGATTTTGAGAAAAAAAAAAGTCCTATATAGGCCCTGAGGCCCATTGGGCCGGTGCTTATCTCTAGATTCCATAGTGTGAAGTGGACGAGAGTCTATGACTCCACCTGGATGGGACACCAGTCCGATGCAGGTTACTTCCCGAGGAAAGCCTGCTTCCCATTAACAGTTGGGTGGTCTGAGACAATGCAGATTAAGTGTCTTGTCCAAGGACGGAGACAGGTAGCCTGAGCAAGATTCGAACCCAGGTCTACAGATTGGCAGGTCAGCTCCTTAAAAACTCAGTTAAAAGTCAAGGTTACTGTCCAAGGTCAAAAGTTGGGCCAAAATGCTTAAGGCGCAGTCACACTATGACGTTTGAGGCAGCTGGGGAACGAGGTGAAAGCGAGAGGAAATGAGCATAAAGTGGCAAAAATTACTTTCCCGCATCACAGCCCGTGACAACATGTTTGTAACAGAGACAGCCGTTAGCCGACGCTCCATTATAACAAGCTGGACTGTTGCTAATGTGGACATTTTCGGGAGAGAGGGGTTCGACACATCACTGTCCAGTGATTCTGAGCAGGTAGGAGAACAAACACCCACATGTTAGCCAGCAAACACAATCGCACCAGTAACTCAAGGCTGTTGGAGGCTGTTTGCACCGGTACCGCAGACGAACAAGGGTGACTGCGCACAACTTGCATGTAGCCACGATCTACGGTCTGTAATGGTCTCCTACGTAGCCACAAGTATGTCGAGAAATTTTAAACATGTTGAAAAATGTGGACGTGGTCGCCGTTCATCAGCGAACACCGCCGAGTGCCACCGAAGACAGCCGAAAACTGCCGAAGGCCAGCAGAGGCTGACAATCACTGACGTGTGCAAATTCGTCAGCCCAAACGTCATAGTGTGACTGCGCCTTTACATAGTCTATAGAGGATTATTAGAAAGTCTATTCTGAGGAATTGCTAAAGGATATACCTATGGTTACTATTAAACACGAATATGAAGTCATATATCGGAATCCCCCAAGAAGAGTTAGAGGACTTGGCCAAGGATAGGGAAGTGTGGGCTGAGTTGCTTGGTCTGCTGCCAGCATGGCCTGGACCCAGGTAAGCATCAGAAAATGAATGAATGAAGTCACATATCGCCTTGCCATTGGTCACATGACCTTTGACGTTGGATGAAAGTAAGAAAGTAAAATGTGTTAAACAAGCTAGATAGCTACTAATGTCAACCTACTACAGTATCCTTTGGTTTGCAACACGCACTGGACCATAGACTTAAATGAGCTTTTGCAGTGATGGGACTGATGCAGGCAGATGAGATGTGTTCCACTTTATGTTGATATGTTCCACTTTAGGGGTGTCTGAAATCATATTACAAGATTCTTCCAGGCATGAATATAGGAAATATATTGTAATATTTACAATTACAGATAAGAAGGGTATATAAATGTTTTTACCCCCCCCCCCCCTCCAAACTGTTGTTTTTACTTCTTGTACTTAATTAGGTAGCCCCCAGTAATTTGAGCCATGCATAAGTGCCATGCATCATATCAATGGTGTGCCATAACTTGGGGACTACCTGCTCTAGACCTTCTGAATGACACAGCAGTCGCTATATTCTCCTGTTTCTGCCATAATCAAGGTCTTATTTATCATGGGAAAACCTGGCATTTTGACCAAATTGCTCGTAAACTGGTAACCTTCCACACACAGGTAAAATAGTGAGTGAAGGTTAAGTCAAGTCTGGAAGCATGTGTTGGTGCCGTGCATCGCCGCATCCAACACACCACGGAACCGGCCTGGGTACTGGATGGCAACCCAGACAGACAATCAGTCCATCCCCTACCTCTTGAAAGTAACCATCCATCTGCTGCAGCCAGGTGAAACATGGGAATCCCCTCGGCTTCATCTGGGTCTCACTAATGAATCTTTTGCTGTTATTGCAGTGGTACCCAAGTACCCTCCAAACAGACCTAGTAGACATCCAGTCATTGCCATAGGTCACTGGCTAGCGTCCAAGTCTCACAACCATACAGCAAGACAAGAAGCACTACGACCCGAAAAACAAAGATATCAGCATCATCAGACGCCTCTATCCAGGACCATCTTCCCAGGCTTCTCTTCACCTCAAAGGCTGAGGACAGAGAGACATGAATGTCACTGCCGAATGTCTCTGCAAGTTCAACACTTTCACTACATACAGATACAGCTGTGATGGCCGAGTCCAGGAAGTCATTGAGAACACGAGTGAAGCCTGAGTGAAGGTTAGTAAATTGCATACACATGATAATCTCTTTGTGTAAACGTATAGTCTTGTGCACATAAGTTATATTACCTTGTGCACACAAGGTAAAAGAACATCTTCAGAACTCTGGGGATTCTGAACCAATAGCAGCAGTTTGAACAAGTAAGCGTACGGACTTGTCGGTTTTTCACGCCAGCATTAGTTCTGGAGCCTGCAGAAAGCCACAGAGGAAGAGAAAGGTCAGAAAATCTTCCTACTTCAAATTTGTCTTTTCATTTTTGTTGGGCGAGTCTGTCAGTCTACATTAATGCGGAGACCTTCCTGCTCCATCATGAACCGCGGCACAAAGAGGGCTTTATTACTGACCCTGAATCACCAGGCGTGCTCTGAGTTGCTTTGGTAAACTGGACCATTGTGTGGCGCCTTTGCAGTCCAAGTGGGGTTATTCATTACGTGTTTATCTCATGTCAGCCCCATTTATAACAGATTCATCATGTATTGTGCTTTTTCTTTCCCAAACTGATGTGCCAAATTTAATAAAGCACTAAAATATTAAAAATATGATGAGAAGCTTTTTGATCACTGATAGTGTAAAACTAATCGGGTTCAAATATGTTACATACAAAAACAGCATGTTTCCCTTCTGTTTCTTTATTTGTCCCTCCCTACAATGAAACACCTCCTTTGCTGCTCCAAGCTTGTTTTCTGTGCAAACACTGCCACGGTCACTGCTCGGGCTTCACAGACATCCTGCACTCTGAACCTCTTTTAGCTCACCCATGAGCTAAAAGAGAGGTGCAGCCTGCCGATGGCTTTGTGTATTTGCTGTTGGGATTTCTCTTGAAGATGCTTACAAATGCCACCACTGTGAGCACAACAGGAAAAATAACAGATCTAAACCATAGACTGTATAGACACTGGAGGACAAACCCCTCTGCGATGTCACCCATAGGTTTCCTGAAGAGCGTGTTTGAAGCTCAAACGGGGCGAATCCAATCCAAAGATGCGGCCAGCAGTGCTTGACTCCACCTAACTCCTGCTCAACACATAAATGGGCAAAGAGGTGGAGCGCCAGCAAGACCAACGTGACCTTGCGGGATGAATGAAGCCCAAACACGCCCCTCATCGCAACGAACACAAGCGGCACCCAACTTATGTCGACCCAGCTCCCGTGGAGTCTGGCGGACCTCGGTGCTGGTCGACATCAATCAGCTTTTCACCCTCCATCGGCAAACGCCGGGCCAATCGTCAAAGTGTGAATGGGCCATAAATGATGAGTAAATACATGAACCATAAAATTATATTTATCATACCATATTTCTTACAAGACTAGATAAGAACCATGTAACATGAAAGAGCTTTCATATGCAGTCTCAATTAAAAGTGAAGCCATTATCCTATAATTCATCTCTATGAAAATATATTCAAGGAGTAGATATAAAATATATTGACCTACTCTTAGCTCATTTACACAGCTACACATTTATAAAACCGAGAACCAGTTTTGTGGTTGGTAACTTTCAATGTCAGTTGGCAGCCTTTTCATTAATTCCTCTGATGGGTCCTATTTGTGTTTGGGTGAACTAAACCACATAGTCACACATAAAGGGAACATATTTATGACCTACAGTTTGTAGAGAAGCTGCTCTGCATGAGGCTATGAAAAGAGAGCATGCATAGAAATGGAAATGAATGGGTGAGGGATGAACACATGGCCTTAGGGGTCATCTTAATGGAGTGCGATCTCAGTCTCTATTGACTTTCACTACAAAACTATTAACTCCCCACAACTCTCAAACTCATTATTCATTGCAGTGTGAAAGGACCAATCATGTTTTTTTTTGTGGTGTTTTGTTTCCTCTATTGGGAAGTCAGAGCTGGGTACTGTGTTATTAGATACCTATGTGAGTTCTTAACCATAGCCTCATTGAAAGTGGTGCTGCTGCTTATCCCAAGATTCTGTAGCATGAAGCAGAGGAGAGTGACAGTCCAACACAGGTTACTTCTCCAGCCAAGGCTGGAACCTATTTACATTTGGGTGGACTGAGACAATGTAGATAAAGTCCCAGTCCTAATTCACTCCCTAAGCCCTAACCCATGACCCCTCACACACTTAAATGATGTCACCTGGAAAGTGACTGAGTGAAAGAGGCTACAAGGGTTCAAAATGGTATAAATCGGAATGGGACACATCACGTTCCCTGAACACTGCCATGTTGCTTACTATTATGCACTGAAAACCATGTTTAGGCCTACTTATAAGATTTACCCATTTTAACTGCATATAAGATTGTCATCCGTTTGTATTGCAGTTCTAACCTAAACTAAAAAACTTAATTTAAAGCATATTTATCAGTTAAACTGGTTCATATGAATCTGATACAAATTGGATTTATTCATGATAAATATATTGTAGAATGTATTTTAAACACATTGAGTTTATTAGTAGCCTACTTTTACCTAAATCTTATTTCTACCTGTTTCATTCATGCTTGACTGACATATTAATCTCACATTAAGTTTATTCATTTTTAGACTAAAAATATAATCCAAATGGTTGGAAACCTTATATGTAATTAAAATGCATTAGTCTTAGTGGTTGGCCTAATTTTTTTTTTTTGAGTGTGGTTTTGAAACCTTTTATGTTAGGTTTTGTTTTTGTTTTGTTACTTTCTTCACGACCAAGGGGCTGATTGCCTGATTTGAACATGTTCTCGGCTCTTACCTTACAGAGTGGACGAGAGCTAATTATCAAATAATTAATTTACTCTTTTTTTTTCAAAACAGCATCAACAAGCAAAAATTTACATAACTGATTGATGAACAAACTATGTGCATAATACAGAATATGTCTGCATTCCTCTGATTTCATGTTTTTATCATATTTTTAAGCCTTGTTAATGTTTTTTTGTTTGTTTGTTTTGTAAATTTCGGCAAACCTGTGCGACCAATATGCCAAGTTTCCTTCATTTAAAATTTTTTGAAGGGCCGTGGTTTGAAGTGGCTCTGGAGTTGCAGCTGGATAACGGTTGTTTACTTTCTTAACTTCCTTGTTTCCCTTGTAAGCCCGTGTTTGACATCTCAATGCTATGAACTGTGGGTAATTCCCCCTGACAAAGTCTGCTCAAATGCCAACTTACAGAAAGGGCTCAGAAAGGGTGCGATTGACCCCTCACGCCCTTTAAAATGTGACAGCGGGACAGCCCTAACCCCTAATCAATTCCAAAGTTTGTGAGTCCGTGAGTGTGGACTTTAGGACTGGGCCAAAGTGTCTTGTCCAAGGACACACCCAGGTAGTGTGACCAGGAATTAAACCCTTATCCCTCTGATCTACCTGCTCTACAGTGTGGAAAAAAGTGTGGGAAAAAATGCTGTGTACGGCGGATCCGTCACTGGCAGGCCTCAGCGCTGATGTCAAAACAGGCCCTATCCATGACCTGAAGGAGGCAAGCTTTTACATAGGGCCAATGGTCATACACCTTCAAGCACCACACAGAGGAAAAGCCTTAATGGCTTTTAGGAAGGGTGAGTAGGGTGGTAGGAACAACATCGACACCCGCAACTGTAGCTCGAAAAATTCCAGCACACACACGCTCCTACGGACGTTCATGTTGTCCAAGATGATGATATAGTTCCTCCACTGCATCCGCTAAAGCAGAGGCTGCAGTGGTAAGGTGTCCAATTAGATTTCCCCCACATCTTCTGTGTTTTGTTAGGTTGAAAACCAGCTTCATCTACATAAACATATTTGCAAAGAGGATTGCTGGACTCGAGCTCCATTATCCTCCAAAAACAGAAAGAATGTTAAGGTTTTGTAGACAATACCATGCAGTATCACACTATCCCGTGTAAGGGTGATTGTATGTGGTTTGCATACCAATAGAGAACATTTTGTTTTTACAGCACAATATGAAACAGCTATTACAGTACTGTACAAGCCTGAACATACTTGACACCATGTGTTGATCTGGAAAGATTTGGCAGAGCTCGTCTCCCAGCTTCAGACATGGTTTGCAACATGATCCACAACAGTGGCTCTGACATCATTTGGTATAACTGGCACTCTTGCAGCCATTTGGTGATGTTCCTGTACCTCACTCCCACCTATCATGTGCACACCTCTTCCTCTGCTTCTTACTCTCAAAGGTTCTGGCCTAATCCACACTGCTCCGTTTTCACAGGAAAACTGCTAAGTATCTATCCATTTTGGCCTTTCATCCACACTAATCCGCCGTTTTCCCCACCCCAAAACCGCATGTTTCGAAAACGCTCTCCAGAGTGGATCGAAATGAAAACGGCGGAGTTGTTTCTGTGTGTGGACAGCCTATCCGTCTATTTTGGGAAGTGGTGCAGTAATATTAACCGCCAGCGGGAGGAAGCAGCGGTATGTCCTGTCACTGTAAAGCACAGAAGAAGAACACAATCATTTCCACAGGTGAGCAACGACAGAGTGTTTTTGACATGTTTGTCAATTTTAATAGCATGTTTAGTGATAAACATCGCGCTGTATAATCTGCACTTTGCATATCTGCAGACCACAGAAAGCACTGTGCTTTTGTGGAGTGGACCCACGTCACTATCAGCCTCCTGCCACACAGTGGCAAAACGTGGCACCCTTTCAGTTTTTTCTGCACTACAGCGCGCTCCAAACGCCAAAGAAGAAATGAATACGAGTGTTGGCCATAACATGAAGTAAGCCAATCTGCGTGTCATCAGTCTTCCCCTATAGAGCCCTATAGTGGACTCAAATGAGAGGTTTTCTGGCGAGTTAAAGGATTAGCACCAACACGTCAGAGCACACCAGCAGCCACCAAAGCACCCTAAGGTGAAGTAGTGAAGCAGTAAGGTGACATTTTGGATTTTTCCATTAGCGTTTACTTTTATGTCATTTAATGGTTGTTTTTTTAATTCAGTTTTGTTGTGTGTACAAGCAGAGTGTACGTGTGCGTGAACCCGCACATGTAAGGCGCATCTGAATAATGCGCCATGTAAATACCAGAACAACCGTGCTGGACTTTAGACCAGGTTTTTGGTGGTCTAATCACGATCTGCCTCCTCATGATAACGAACCATCAGTGCTGCACCTGAACACACCTCATTTCAAGACCAACACGCCCATGGGCACACAAATGAGCGCAATTCTGCTCACTTTTTCCCGTACATGGGTGCTGGGAGTGAAAATGATAACTGCATCAATTGTACGGGAGGAAGACACTTCCAACGTGGTCTGGGTGGAAAACGGGGTCCTTCAGTAAATATGTTTGTGTAGAATATTAAATACAACAAAAGTTGTTTAAGAATTGATGCTTTATCCAAAAAAAAAAAAAAACCTCTAACCTTGCTATACAGTAGATACATAATTGAACATTTAAATGCACTCACTTTAGCTGCAACTGGATGCCATCAATGTTACGGCATGCATGTCTGAAAAGGCTTTTGGGGTTTGAGTGTGTGTTTTTGTGGGCTGGAGGTGTTATCAGTAACAAGTGAGAGAGGGGATGTTTCTTTAAGACAAGCCCATAAATGGTGGCCCGGTCACCACCTCCTTCACTGAGGAGTTTTCCTTGGCGGGTAAAGCCTGCCATTGAAGTCTGAATGGGCTGCCATGGCAGATTACACTGCACAGCTGTCCCCCTACCGTGGAAATTAAGTTATGCCCCGTGTCAGCAAGTTTTGTGTTTTCCTCTTTCTGCCTCCTTCTTTCGCTGTCCCGGCCCCTCCCCCCTTTTCCTCTGACCCTGCTCCTCTTATTCCTTGAATTGTGGGGCCTCTGAAAATTGCACAAGCCAGCGGAGGCTTTTAGGGGTAGAGGGGTGGGAGTATGAGTAATCACATTTGGAAAAAGAAATGAGAAGCAAAACAATGTTGTGCATGCATCTTAAAGAAAAGTGACTGAAAACTCAAAACCCGAAATAATTATACGAAACCAACCTGCGATGCTGCACAGATGCACAAGCATTTGAACACAACTTTACATGTGCACGTGTAAAACTGAAATGCCCTTTCAATCCTGAGACAGGCGACTTTGAGCAGTTTGAGGGCTTCTTGGACTGCATCCTGCTGCACTTGTGGCCTCTGAATTGTGTTTTGTTTAATTGTGGGTGCATTTGTTTGTGCTGTGGTCAAAGTGAAAAGCAAACACTCCCGTTCCTCCAGTGATGTGTGAACACGCTGGGAATGTCCCCGAGCCCACAAAGCAGCTTGACCCGATGTTGCAGACTGATGGAGAATGCAGTTCCAGCCGAACTGACAGCCTGATAAATATACTAAACAGAAATATAAATGCAACCCTTTTGTTTTCATTCCCATTTTTCATGCATTGACGTAAAATATTCAGAATTTCTTCTGTACACACAAAAGGCTTATTTCTCTCACATTTTGATCAAAAATTTGTTAAAATCCATGTTAGTGAGCACATCACCTTTGCCAAGATAATCCATCCACATGGCAGGTGTGGCAAGATGCTGATTAAATGGCATGACTATTGCCCAGGTGTGCCTTGGACTGGTCACAATAAAAGGCCACTCTAAAATGTGCAGTTTTATCACATAACACAATGCCACAGATGTCACAAGGCATGCAATTGGCATGCTGACTGCAGGAATGTCTACCAGAGCTGTTGCCCGTGAACTGAATGTGCATTTCATGATCATAAGCCGCCTCCAGTGTTTGGCAGTACATCCAACCCATCTAACAACTGCAGACCACATGTAACCATGCCAACCCAGGACCCCCTAATAAAGATCTTTTTTCAAGATCAGCTGCACATTTTAGAGTGGTCTTTTATTGTGACCAGTCCAAGGTGCACATGTGCAATAATCATGCTGTTTAATCGGCATCTTGATATGCCACACCTGACAGGTAGATGGATGATCTGGGCAAAGGTGACATGCTCACTAACACAGATTTTAACAAATTTCTGAACAGAATTTGAGGGAAATAAGTCTTTTGTTTGCATACAAGAAGTCTGAGATCTTTTACTTTCACTCATGACAGTGAAAGTGCTCTATTTATATTTTTGTTGAATAAAGTTCAGTTAAAGGGTGGAAAAGAAGAATTTACTGTCCTGCCGCACAAAATTGACCATTATGTGCTTGTGAAGAATTGATGCTGCTCTTGATCAATACAAATTAGTCAACGTATCACTTTGCCAAGATTACTCATACAGTTTTTTTTCTCAATTGCTTTGGTTCATTTCTTGAAACATAATAATTCACACACAAATGTAAAAACAGTTTCTCAAAACAACACAACAACAAAATTGATGAGTAAAAGGCAACCCCATACCTCTGGTGCACTGATTTTACCAATGAATTAATTAACGCTTTCAAAATGAAACATTTTGTTCACATCATTTAAATGTACATTTGCTCTACCAGTATCACAGTAAAGAACTTCCCTTTACAGATTGTGTGCAGGTCTCAAAAACGAAGTGATCATGCAAGATGGAGACTCATGAGAGAAGCCACCAACACACCCATGACAACTCTTACGGAGTTATATGTGGCTGTGATTGGAGAAACTGTGCATATGGTGCAACCTTCGTGTGTTGCATGACCAGTTATACACCTTCATGGTGGAGTGGAGCAGACAAGGATTTTCTTAAAGGGGCACTGTGTAGGAATTTCTCCTGCCTAGCGGATAAATTGTATTTTGCATTCAAATTAATAATGCTCCCTAGCGCCTCGCTATTCCAAATGAGTATTGCAGCTACGGTAGCCGTAACGTACCAAGAAGCTATGTCAACACACCTGAGTTTGCATCCAGGAGCACTCTTACAATGCGTATTAATAATAATAGTATAATACTACAACTTCATGGCATGCGTAAGACCATCATTTAACACCGTTGGCTACTTTCCAAAGAAAACTATTGATGGAGGTCGTAGCCCCCAAACATTCCTCGACGGATAGTAGCGTTCTACTGTAATGCTGCCTATGTAGCTGCTAATTAATAACACAACCAAGCAATGAGAAAAGCTTGTATTTAGACAAT
>OMMV01183511.1:0-18034 GCA_900302635.1 Chatrabus melanurus | reverse complement strand
TCCCCACTTCCTCCAATTAAGGGTCACGGGGAGCTGGAGCCTATCCCAGCAGTCATTGGGCGAGAGGCGGGGTACACCCTGGACAGGTCGCCAGTCCATCGCAGGGCCACACATAGACAGACAAACGCAGCCACACCTACGGTCAATTCAGAGTCACCAATTCACCTAACCTGCATGTCTTTGGAAGTGGGAGGAAACCGGAGTGCCCGGAGGGAACCCACGCAAACACGGGGAGAACATGCAAACTCCACACAGAAAGGAACTGGGCATGGTGGGAATCGAACCCCAGACCTTCTTGCTGTGAGGCAAGAGTGCTAACCACTGATCCACTGTGCCGCCGAGTTACAAGATGATGGCATTTATTGTCATTGAGTTATTGTATTAACAAATTGGAGGTGATGGGCTCATTCACACACTATATTTTACACGGTACATGCCGAGGTTTTGCCAAAGCCTACAAAAAAATCTTGCAATCCCCACATAGAGGAAAATAGAGAACCACTTTTAATCCTATGTGGCAAAGCAGTGGCAGATCATAATAATATTATTTAATTTGGATATCAGCTTTAATGAGACTTTCTGCTGAAAGTGCTTTACATTAAGAAAAATCATTTAAAATAATTACAGTAGCAAATGAAATGAAATAAAAATGCATTTAACATTTGAGAAAAGAATGAAAGTAAATGTCAAAAAGTAAGAAAAGAAATCAAAAAGCTTGCCAAAGAAATTGATGATTAAAAATGATAAATAAGTGACAGAGGACATCAGATATTGCTATTACTTACTTGTTACCACAATGGTACAACGATAGAGCAAACATTTACGTAATACGGTACTCTGTAATGATTTCATTAAGCTGCCGCAGGTCAGTCCAGGGTCAGGTCATAAATTGAAGTATACATATATGGACATCTTTGTCTGACTGATGAGACGTTTTTAGGGTGTGTGTTAGATCAAAGGGCATCAAGGGTGTTCTCAAGGCCTTGACACTGACAAATACACGTGTGCGTGTGTGTGTGTGTGTGATTGTGATGTAGTGAGCTGTCCCGTCCTCCTCTGAGGGCCTGTAACTCAGGGTTTTCATCAATCACTCCCTTCCTTCTTCCCTTCGCTGTCCTCTCACCCCGCTCCTACCTCCTACCACATTCCTCAATCAAACTCTCTGTCTTTTTTTTTGTGTAGTTCTTCCTTTATGCCCTCTAAACCAGTAAACGTGTCTGTGTTCCCGTCGGTCCTCCTGTGTCCTCTCCTTCCTTTTATCTCTGACCCACATTTCTTCTTACCGCTCTCTTTATCTTTCCATCGCTCCCTCCCCGTCTCACCCGTCATACTTTTCCTCGTCACGCTGTACCTGAGCTCCAGCTGCGTCCCAGTGGCTGTGCAGTATGTTGTGTGCTGCTAACGCGTCTCACCGCAGTCATGATTTATGAGACCTTTTACAGCACGTATGTTTGTCTAACAGTCACCTATCGCTGACACATTCCTCCTTCTAGCTCATTTCCTCAAGGATTTTTTTACACGCCCCACCCATCAGATCTAATGACCCCCTAAAGAAGAGTCCATGTAACAGCTTATGAAGAATACTGCACATGAACAGGACTTTGCAAAAATCTTAACCCCCCATCAGTACACCTGGGGTCCAAGCAGACCCCAGGTGTATATTTTTTTGATATATTTTCTGAACCATTATACTTATTCAGCTGGCATTTTATGTAATTGTCATCTATACAGTTGTCTTCAATTTCACTTAATTTGATCCAGTTTGATTAAACACTGTGGGCTCCATAATAATGTTTCTTATGAGGTCCGCTTGGACCCCAGTTTGATATAATGGTATCTGGTCGGACTCCATTGCAAACGTTTGAGCATTGTGTCAATTTTTCATAACTACTGAACTGTCAGAGCAGGTTTTTTATTCAGGATATTTGAATCAGAACAACTGCAAGGAGTAGGGGTAGGTATTGAATTTTTGTACTGAAGAGTTGTGTTTGAAAAAGAGAAAAAAAAATTCTCAAAAGTCTTTCAAAATGAAATTTGGTTTATCAGCCAGATACTCAAAAGCCTCTTTTCAAAATAGTTGCAAAGTGACCCTATCTAGTTAAATTACAGATATCTGCAAGACTGGTATAAATAAAAACATGTTAACAGTATTAAACAAGAAGAAGTTCTGGTGGGGTCCTCATGAACCCTAGGTGTACAGATTAGTACGTTTCCAGACATGTACTGACGAGGGTTAAGCAAGATTAAATGAAAATCATAAAGATGTAAAAATAAGAAAAGCTTCTAAACCATACTATAATTTGAGAAGCAAACTTGGCATGACGATGAGTGTCGATCCCGGATTGCCCTTAAAGGGTTTGGTTGGGCAAAGGTTAAGGCAATTGGGGTCAATGGTCCAAATCAATGGTCCAAATTTTCACTCTGATACCATCCAAAATTGGCACACACATTTTGGCGGGTTCTGGAATTGCCCAGGCGAGATCAAATTTACCAAAGGTCAACTTTACGTTACTTTACTTTTAAGGCAGCTTTAACTCTTAGGGAGGTGATTCAGGAGTTGAGGAACACTGCTCTAGAGATTAGAGAAACGGACTTGTGTCCAGAGGCTTTTTGGTTTGGTTCTCCATCAGACAGGAAAATTGCTAAGCCACGTTGAGCAAGGTCCGTTATCCCCAAGTTACTCCTGGTGTGCAGTTGAGTGTCTTGCATGGCAGCACACTGATGTGAGTGTGTGTGAATGGATGATGTGAGGCATCATTGTAAAAGCACTATAGAAATGCAGTCCATTTATTTCTCAACTAGTATGAATTCTATAAAACCACAAACGGTGTTAATTTGAAAACTGCAAGTTGAATTAACACTGAGGATTTTTCTATGTGTATGTGTGATATACGGTACGTGCACAAATCTTAATTTTTCGGGAAAAATATATATATAAACATTTCTAAATTTCAAATCTGGAGTTTTATGGTCATATTAATTTAAAAACATAAAAAAGACATTTAATCAGAAACATATGTGTGATAACAGGTGAGTTTTGTTTTTTTTCGGACACAAGCGGATACAATCAAACCTGCATTCTGGCTTTTAATGAAATAAGTCTCCCTCTGTACATTCTTGTTTATCTGCGCATTGCTCCCTCAGTTTGAGCAGCACACAAATGCAGATCCCCACCCAATATACTTAATAAAACACAAATTAGTTTTCCCCAAACTCCCAGCGTGAGCTAACTGCTGAGCATTAGTAGAAAATGTTGTCCTGCTGAGATCCCTTGCTATCCTAAGAACAGGACGCCGGCAGGGGAGGCTGTAAGAACCTCCGTGTAATGTTAGACCTCGCTGAGACAGAACTGTTTTTCATTTGCATCCCTGGGTGAAGTAGAGAGGACAGAAAAGGAAGGCGAAGGACAGAAGGATGAAAACTTTTTCCAAGGGATTTTGTTTGGAACAATAAGGACATTCAACTGTCCTCCTGAGAAATGTTTGTTCACTTTGCTTCCTTTGCTGCTGAGGCATTTACTGACACGTCCTTTACAGCACATTTAGCACTATGTACAGTATGTAACAGAAGTGAATATTCCCCTGTGCAATATGTCAAATGATTCAAAATTGCATCACCTCTCAATAATTGGATTGTGTCTTAAGCTCTATTACCAGAGGTTCCCAGTGATTTTAGTCCTGTCCGAATGCATGATTTCAGTCATTTATATAGACTGCATGTTTCTGTGTTCGTAAAGATTCCAGCAACTTTTACCTTCTGTAAAAGATCCGTAGAAGTTGCCCCAGTTTATACTTACAGACACATCAGTGAATATTCTGTCATATTGTGTGGAAAATAGTTTTCCGTTGTTTGTCTCAAGTTTGGAGGTGCTTAAAGGTGCATTTGGAAGACAATCGACTCAGCAAATGCAGAGTAGAATTTACGTAGAATAGATTGTCCCCTCTGGGTTAGGGGAGATTTATTGCCTCAAGTGGAGGAGTTCAAGTATCTCGGGGTCTTGTTCACAAGTGAAGGTAAGATGGAGCGTGAGATCGACAGATGGATTGGGGCTGCGTCTGAGGTCCTTTGGATGTTGTACCGGACCTTTGTGGTGAAGAAAGAGCTGAGCCAGAAGGCGAGGCTCTCAATTTACCATTTGATTTATGCTCCTATCCTCACCTATGGTCATGAGCTTTGGGTAATGACTGAAAGAACAAAGTCGCGGATACAAGTGGTGGAAATGAGGTTCCTCTGTCGGGTGTCTGGGCTTACACTCGGGACAGGGTGAGAAGTTCTACTATCCGGGAGGGACTCAGAGTAGAGCCGTTGCTTCTTCGTATCAAAAGGAGCCAGTTGAGGTGGTTCGGGCATCTGGTGAGGATGCCCCCTGGTCGTCTCCCTAGGGAGGTCTTCCAGGCACATCCAACTGGGAGGAGGCCCCGTGGAAGACCCAGGACACACTGGAGGGATTATATTTCCCAGCTGACTTGGGAACGCCTTGGGATCCCCCAGGAAGAGTTACAGTTCTTGGCCGAGGACAGGGAAGTGTGGGCAGAGCTGCTTGGTCTGCTGCCACCGCGACCCGGACCCGGATCAGCGGAAGAAAATGAATGAATGAATATATCAAGATATCTTATCACATGCAAATCGGCCCTAAATATTGCAGACATCCTGTGGTAAAATTACATCACTCCACCTCCCCATATATAACTAATCCTGTCTAAATTGGGCTTAAGTTGACAAGTAGAGTATTTCGTCTTATGAATGATCAAAAACAAATACATTAGAAACAGGGCATGTGAGAGGAGCAGAGCGGAAGTGAGCGTGGAGCGCCATATTTGAAAAAAACTAGAGCGTCACCTTATCTCTCGCTCCGTCTTGCTCCACTTTCACATACTGGAGCGGTACGGACACACTCACAACATGCATCTGAAGCATGACTGACCCAGTACGCATCCGTATATTATTAAGCCTGAAACACACTGCAAACATCACATCGACACGCGCAACACACACAGTAGTCGCACGTGTGTGTATTTACATCAGGTGCCTTTCAGCTGCCTTCAGGTGTTGTGTCGCTGCTTAGTCTTTCCACATCATTTGTCTTTGATAATGACTTTTATTTCTCATTCCGTATCTTCTGTAACTGTTTTTGGACTGTTTTTTTTTTCTTTTTTTTTGGACAGCACCTCCTGAAAGCACTCCTCATGTTGAGCGTTTTCTTTTCTTTTTTGGAGCGAGCGGTGAGAGATTTTATTGGAGCAGGGTGAAAATTGACAAGAGCGGGCAGCGATAATGAGTGGAGCGGTATTCAATGGCTGTGAGCGGTGGGAGAGTAAAGCTCCACAGCGATGAGCAGAAATTCTCATCGTTCCGCTCCACTCACACCTTAACCGTACACTTACAGGGTCCGATAGCACAAAATACAGAACAAATTTAAAAAATTTGTAAACTGAAAACTGCAACCATATTTATTGATTTCCTCTCCACATGTTACAACAGAAAACTACAAGTATTCTTCTAAAATAAATGCTTCTAAATGTGTCGCAACATTTGGGGGATCAGCAATCCATACAGTACATTATGCCCTACTGACATATTTTGCCTGCCATCTTTCCATGAAGAAAGGTAAAAATAATTACACATCATTACTTTTCGTCAATATATGTTTGATAAAAGTAATAAAAGTGGATAAAAGGAGTGTAATTTCTTCTGGGGTTCCATTGGACCCCGGCAGGAAAGTTTGAATAATTTTCTAGAAGCTTTATATACAAACCTTTTTTTGTCTGTGTTTTATGCAGCAGAAGGATAGACTAATAGATTCACAAAATATTAGCCCGGTACAACTTGCATTATTTGCAAAGCGCAGGTCCTGCGTGCTGCTGTGTTTTTGAAGTGAGCCTCTCGCAATAAAATTACCATGTAAAATCATACTGTTTCTATTTATTACTGATTGATTTACATTAACTTCAAGACATATTCAGTAACTTGGAAATGGCAACAAAAAAAAAACTGTAAAAGTGATGACTTGTGTTATATTAAAGGGTTCTTGTACTGACTGTTGGTGCATGAGAGAGGAAAACCTTGCTGCTCATATTGAGCAGTCAGATTAGTGTTTGATATATGATTTGAAAGTGATTCTGATTTGTATGACATGCAAAGTTCGATCTGTCAGGTTGTGTTTTGTCGGTGAATCTTTGCGCTTTGAAATATGCACACTCACACTGCAGGCCTTTTTTTTTATTTCCACATTTTGCTCATGTTCAATTTAGAAATCTCTTTTATTACTCGTGGAAACCCTTATTCAAATTGAATTTAAACTGAGAGCAATGTGGAAAAGAAACGCCTGAGAAATAGTAACAAAATACTCAACATCTGTTTTTAGACCTTCACTTGTCCTGCTCGTTTCCAACATGCTTGATTGCACATCAAGTTTTTTTATGGTTAAAGGGGCACTCCTTTAAATTTGCAGCCTGAAATACAAAGCATTGTTGGCTTGCAACATCAGGACTGTGCACCACCCGCACACTCTGGTCCTGCGTGCTGCTGTTACAAATCACCATGGATTCATTCTTCTGTTTCATTATGAGAATTAATGACATCCCAGCACATAGTCATATCCCAACTCAACATTGGGTTAGCGTAAGGAGTATACAGTCTAGCACAGGTCAGGGACCAGTATTAGTTATTGACCTATAAGTACCGTGTCCGCAGATTGGAACACTCCCATCGGGATTTCGTTCCAACATCCTGGGCACTACTTTTTTGTTAAGTTTTTCTGAGGCCCAAATATGTGAAGATTCTTATACCAAAAGTTCTCCGCATACAACCCTGCAGTTTTTTAGCAAGTGATTCCTTGTGACAAAACACACAAACACTTAAGAAAGTATTTCCAAAACTAGTCGGTACCTGGCAAGCATAGCCGATTCTTCGGGCTATAATGGGGATATATATTTATGACATATTTTGCAGATTTTCTTTGGTGACTGTTTTTTGTGCTTTGAATTGTGTAAATCATTCATTAGATAGATCATAAAAAGGTGCAAGTCTTATACGTGATAAAATGTTTGAATGCAAAAATCTTTGTGATAAAAATGTTATGTGTTGTTACTATAGGAATGAATGAACCAATGCTTTATACCATACTTAAAACAACAGTATTCTGTTGCCGAATCTGCAAAATTAGAAGAGGGACAGTGAAAAATAGCAATGCTGTAAAAAAAAAAAAAAAAATGCATCCCTTTGATGTACAGCGTGTAGTCGTTTGTGTGCTTAGCAGAATATTTATATGATGATGATTATAATGGACGGGGAAAACCGACACTGTCACTATAAGCTTTTCCTCCAGGCTCGACTGCTTGACGGAACCAAAATTCGATTAATTTGTTTCAGTACAACGTGTTTCACGGTGACGCTCCTGTATCGCTAGTTAGCTTGCTGACGTCTTGTAAGATGTCTTGTAAGTCACCTCAGAGGTATTATCTGGTTACAAATACAGGGTTTTTAGATTTAAAGGTGTTCATTTCCTTGCTAATTTTTACAAAATATAAGAGAAAAAATGCCAAACATATTAGATTTATATAGAAATACAGCTGTGACGGAGCGTATTCTGCCATCTTGGATTATTTTTTGGAGTCTGATCAACCAACATACGTCATGCTCCCGTCACGGTGCCTTCACTTGGATTGGCAGTCGCCATGTCGACATCTTTTTGATGCACGGCACAATTTTTTGTGCTTAGCAGAATATTTATAATGGTTTGGTGACATCTAGTGAACATTGGGTCCCCACAAATGAATTCCTGGCTACACCCCTGCACATAGGTATAGAGGTTTTTTGTATGCCTTTTTAGAAAGAATGCTGTAAACGTTTCATCATTTCTGAAGCTGACAGGCAGCAGAAAGATTTATTTTTTTCCTCAGGCTGCAGAACACCAAAACTAAAACAGTGATCTGGGGTATAAAACTATTTCACTTAGGTTTAGGACCTGGCTGCTTGTGAAGGAGTGCCCTTGTGAATGAAGTGACATCTTTTTTTTTTTTAATGCACTCTTGTTGTCCAGCAGTGTTGTTGCTGTTCGTGCACAAACAACAAGCCTGCCGATAAATGCACAGTGTGAAGACAGTATACTGTAGCATGGCGAGGGAGAGCCGGTCACATGCATGAGTAGACTGCAGCCTGCACCTTTGGGACCCTCCATGTGTGGTCGCCATCTATCCAGCCTAACATCTCTCTGTTCCACTTCTCAGTGTTACCTGAGACAGTCGTGTCCCGCCCACTTGCCCTGCAGCTTCAGGTGTGTGCATCCTCTCATTACCTGTCAGTCACTATGTTAATAGCTGTCAATCACATCACTCCACCCCTCATTTATCACCACTTGTCTTCTTCCTTCATTGGCTTTTAACAGGCTGCTTTTGTTTCAGAAGCTTCTTATGTTCTCTGTTTACTGTTGTTTTTCAATTTCATGGCTACTTCTTCCCCATCATCAATTTGCACAACATGCTTTTTACTTAATACTGTTTGCCTCTGTTGCAATTGTCTTGGAATTCAATAATCATTATTGTTTTTTTTCTACTTGGTAATTGAGGCAGCGTTTGTCTATGCCTCTCACTATGCAGTGGCTTCATTGTGTCATCGCAGTCACACATGCATATGTGAACACTTACAATAAAGTCATACAAGCACAAGGACACATTCTCTGTCTGTGCTAACTGTTTTAATTAAAACAAGAACTCACAAATGTTGAGAAGATGACATATATGCCTCCAGTATTTACAACCTGATGAATTTCATTACCACGCAGCAAACAAAACGGTAATAAATCACGCTTTTCACATTTAACGCAGGACGTCCTGACAAAATATGACAAAGATTTATGCCAGGCTTTCATTTCTTAATGTTTTAGGACTTACCTCTCTCATTTATTGCTTTTTTTTCTTTCTTGTCAGCTTCCATCACTCTCCTCATCGATCGCGTGCTCCCATCTAATGCATGCGTTTTCTGAATTTCCTGTGCACCTTTTCTACCTTTCTCAATATTAAATCTTCACTTTTTTCCTCACTCCTTTTGGCTTTCTTCTTTCTTTCTCTTGCGCACCCGCTCTCTTTCTTCCCTCATTGGGAATAGGAGGTAATTTAGAGCGATGTAGGTTAATGACAGTGGAGACTTGCGTCAGCCACGGTGTCTGAGAACAAGCCTGGAATCCAGACGGCATCTGACATCATCTTTCTCCGACTGTACCCACTGATAAGCCAAACTCACATTATCCCATTAAACCAGTCACTTTTGAAATCAAGAACAACAGAATATGCTGATGATGAGTGTAGGATTTTGTGACCTAGGATGCTCCAACCGTAAAATTTGCAGTAATGTGGACATTTCGGCCAGATGTGATAATATATATCCAAATCCATATCAGCAAATTGTGCTCCATGCATCCGCGTGTGTGTCAGTCACACTTTCCTGTGCACGTGATAAATTGAGTAATATTTGTTTGAATCTCACCAAACTTGAACTGGATATCCTAAATGAGTTTGTCTAACATGACCACGATCAAACAGCAACAAGGGCCTTTAAGGGCTCCCACCTTTCTTGAAATGTGTCAGAACTGCCTAACTCCATATTTGGCCCAGTAATGTTTTGTTTCTGAGCTCCATACCCTTTAGCTAAGTATATGAGGGTAGTATATTATTAGTTGTTCTTAAATATGAAGAAAAATTTGTATATCTAGGGTTTACCCCAGCCCTTGGGGCCTCTGAGGGGGATCAAAATGTCTCCAATTCCTTTTTTATTAATGAAGGAAAGTGTGTTAAAGGCTTTTGTAAAATATCAGCATGATATTTTAAGGGTCTAAGCAGCCAGTCCGCTCTGTGTACACCCGATCCTGTCAGATCTGAGAAGTGAAGCAGAGTAGGTCCTATTTAGTACTTGGCTTGGAGACCACTTGGGAAGATCAGGGGCTGTGTGTGCTTCTCCTCGTAGAACTGGAGTTGCATCAGGAAGGGCATCTGGCATAAAACTTATGCCAAATCCCAATGCGCCTCTGTACTGGATCCGCTGTAGTGACCCTGAGCAGCTGATAGACAAATAACAACATTTTAGGAGTCCTAAATGGGTAAATGTTGCAGTGAAAACAGCAAAAAAGTGAAACTTTTGTCCAAAATTTATATTTGTGTTGAGATCCCTACCCCTAATCACGGTATACAATATAAGAATGTGGACTGATTATTCATTTGGGCCAGACAGGATTTTCCCAGGCAGGGGTAATCAAATTCCAAGCTACAAATTACCGGTGGGGTATGGTCAGCTCACGAGTGTGCCATGTGTTAATTGAAATGGAGATGTAATTTAACATAAATATTGAAAAAAATAAAGCTAAAATATTACTTGGGTTTCAAGTGTATTTGAATGTCTATTATTACCCTAATATTTTTCAACATGTATTAGCACTAGGCCGAAATGTCCTCGTCTGAAACTTCTTTGGTGGCCAAAATGTCCTAGTATGTAATGTCCAAGGGCCGAAATGTTCATGGATGGAACATTCTAGGCCGAAACATCCATTGCAGAAACATCCACCCACCGCTGATGACATGTTTCTTGATTTTTACCCAAACTGCCCTCAGCAGGTTTGTACATCTGTTGGTGCAGCATACACGAAGGCATTACTCTTGACCATAACAGACCTCCTCTCAACAACCGCAAACATCCCTCAATTCCCACACAGTTTTTTGTCGATGTCCAGCCTAGTCTGCAGAAACGTTACAAAACCCCCCTTTGTCTTTTTAGTTCTTTAAGACGCACCGGCGATTAAAAATCCCCCTGGTGGCAATGGAGAAGGCAGTGGCTGTAGTGTCTCCCGCTGAGATGTGGCAAGCTACTGTTTACAAAACTCTACCCCCTCCGTCATCTTTGCTTCCTTTCTCTGTGATTCTCCCACACAAAGGGAGGCCACTGGGAGCAAGGGGGAAGCCCCAAGGCAAACAGAAGCCCAGGCAAGAGGACAGAGGGCCATTGATGGCTTGTGTATTGACGGGCACTCCGAAAGACACCTCCAGTAGATGGGAAGAAAAAGACAGGGAGAATGAAAATCAAAAAAGAGAATTCTGTCAATTTACTAACCCCTAAACTAAGGTAAAGTTCCTGCAGTGAACTGTTTTAAACGTTCCAATTACATTTACAAACAGACTAAATTTTGGAGGTCAAAATGCTCATCAATTTAAGGAACGGTTTTGGCATAAATAGCCTTTAAAACAGTGTACGTCACACGAGCTCAGTGTTCTTTACAAAACATTCCAGAGAAAAAACAAAAAATCCAAAAGGAATGGATTGATCCAAAAAAGCTGTAAGCCATGTTGTCAGCAAGCTATGGAGGGTGGTTTAGATGTTACAACACATTATACTGGGCAGATTTATTTAAGTATCATGGCTAGGGGAAGTTGGGGGAGTAAAATCATGCTCAGTTATTAACAGATCAAATGTGACAGGTTGTAGTCATAATGTTGATTTTCCATAATGTCAAGGTAAATACAGACTGATTTTGTGCAGACACTGTGAGACGTGAAAGATCCGAGAGTTTGGAGCATGGTTGAGGAGAATGCTGGCGATACACTGAAAGAAAGAGATCAGTAAAACTGTGAGGAAAATAAACTGCTTGCTTTTGGGGGCTGTTTTGTTAGCTTTATTTCTTCCTGCTTTAAACGTGAACCTTTGTGTGACTGTTCAAAGTGGCTTTTTGTTTCCGAAAGTACAGCTTGAATGATGACCCTTCCAGCAGAGTCGATTGTCTGTAATTCAACTTGCCAACTGGGCAGACAACCTATGTAGTTATCTTGCATTTTGGTGGATAAAGATGCTTGTTCTTCCTCCAAATAGGGTTGTTTTTGCATTCAGGGGCAGTTAGGCCACAAACATACATGTCCTGTGTTTGTTTCAAGCATTCTTTATGCGCATCCCAGCAACCAAAAATGCAATACCTGCCTCAACCAAAGGGGCAGTGTCATCATCAACGCAGTAAAATAATGAGTGCATTCAAAAAATTACAAAGAAGAAGAAATTACACCAGTGGTAAACCAACAAAACAAAGATTCCTGAAAGATTTGACTTCAATCTATATTTGGTATTCTGCAAGCCAGAGATAATTCAGCGCAAATCTGCCATTTTGTGAATAAACTTTTTAATCCTTTGCCGCACAAAATGATCGTAGGTAAATATGTGACTTGTGAAGCGCACAACTTGCATTGCGTTTCATCATGAAATTGAAGTATGTTTATGCCTTTAGACAAACTATGATTTACATTACTACAGGACATATATTGACAGTGACATTCATGTCTCTGCGTCCTCAGCCTTTGAGATTGGGAGACGCCTGGGAAGAGCTTATGGAGTCATGAGGTCACTGGATAGAGGTGTTTGGCGATGATAATTTCTTTGCAGGAGAATGAAGGTCCAAGGTGCTTCCTGTGACCTAAGGAGACAGCTGGATGTCCTTGGTACTAGGTCTCTTTGGAGGACCTTTGGGTACCCCTGGAATGACTTTGCATCAAACGAACGGTTACTTGGGAGACTAAGATGAGGAGTATCACTTGCATTGTGAGGGAGTGTTTGGTCATGTGGTGCATTTCCCTGTGCATCATCCTGCACGCAGGTGCCTCAGTGTTGAGGACTCCAGCGGCTGGAGCAGGCCAAGAGGACACCCACATTTCACCTGGACACCATCCAAGAACCGGGGCAGTTCCATGGTGTGGTGGATGCAGAAATGCGCAGCACCCGCACATGCTCCCAGACCTGACCTGACCTGACTACAGGACCCGGCTCAGGTTACGCGTGTTAGATCTAATTTAATAACGACCACAGCGTCTTTAGCCTTGTTCAGACTGCAGCCCAAATCTGCTGTCCACACTTCCAAAAAAATCAAGGACATGCTCTGGACATGCTAAAAATCTGATTTTGAGTGACAATGTGAACAGGGCTTTAATCCCTGGAAAATGTAACTTGCACTCTGCACACCTCTTTAAAATGATTCTGTAAAATGTCATTATTTTGGAACTGGTGTCGGTGCATAATGTTCCAAAACAGCTCCCATATTATTGCAGATTTAATAACAGAAGCAAAGAGCAATGACAGACTTCATGCAATGTTCATTCCATCAGTTGTCGGAAGGACACAGTGGAGGAGACTTGTAAATTATCCACATGGAACACGTTTGAACTGTCCAGATCATTTTCAGCAAAGTAAAAATCAGTGACGATCGGTTCATGATGTAAATGGCACATGTAGCTACTCCCCAGGTTAAGAAATAAACTGATCTGGCCCCTTTAAGGCAGAGTTATATCCTGTAGTGACCACAATTTTGTGTAGTCTGACAGGTTTCAGAGTGCAGAGTTGCTATTTCAATGTTTTCACCTGAGGCAAATTTGAGGTTTATTATCTGTTCAGCAATTAGCAGGCAATCTGCTCATTATCAAGCCAATTATCCTGCACTAATAGCATGCTTAATCAATCTCATTTTATCAATTATTACCGTTTAAGGAGGTGAAGTGCCAGATAATGATGCCGTAATTTCAAGTCAGAAAGAGTTGGAGAGATAAGAAGTGAGTTGTTTAGACTGTTGAAAATGGTGTGTTCCATGAGTCTGTTTGGAGCGTGAGCGAATCGGGGGCGTGCACGCATTATGCGACTGTATGCCCGCACATCTGTGTCCGTTTGAGCGTGCGGAAATGAACGGGAGCATGTGAAGTGGCCTGAGTGTGTGGGGTAGTGTGTGCGGTGCTTTGTGGTGGCAGCTGCTCTGAGTGCAACATTGTGCTCTGGAGATAAGAGGACAGGGGCCGCGGTCACAACTGTAAGACTTATCAAGAAGGGCCATGCACCATTACACAGCTATTCTGACAAGCCAAAACCCACCATTACACAAACACACACACAGGACACATACTGGCACAGTGCTCACATGGATACATGCTTCAATAGAGACGCTTGACTTGTCTGCATGCGTAGACGTTCCATATGGACGCATGAATGAGGAGACACAAATAATAACATTTAAAAAAAACAAAACAAGAAAGGGCACTCAGAGAGTGTAACACTCATGCCTTACATATTTGATCCCAATTCATGCAAATCAGTAAGTGTTCTACTTGCATTGTGAGGAAATACCAACTAAATCAATTTTGCCATGTGGCGCGTTTCTCTGGGCAACATCCATCACACATCCTCAGTTTTGAGGACCCTAGCAACTGGAAAACGGCAAGGGGACACCCATGACCTGGCTGTGGCAGATATATGGCATATTTGGGAGGTGGGGATGGACTAGTTGTCTGCCTGGGTGGTTGCCACCCAGGACATAGGGTGGTTTTGCGCTATGGTGGATGCTGCGGTGCGTGGCACCAGTGCATCCTACCAGAACTGATCTGATTATGCAGATTAATTCTTTGTAGTTCTGTGTGGCCTTGACATTCAATCAGTTCTGTCCATAAATGAATCACTTCATCCTTGACTAACACACAACCCTTCCACCATGTTAATCCATACTGGCGCCAAACTGTTTGAGTGAAACAGTTATGACCTTTAGTTTGACCGTTCAAAGTTACCCAAGGTCAAAGGTCATGTGAGCAATAGAAAGGTAATACATGACTTCATAACAGTGTTTAATAGTAAGCATAGGTGTGTCTTTAAGAATTTCCTTGGAATAGCCAATCTAGTAAATATCCCTTATATATAAGTATTGGGCCCAAATTTTGATGTTGCCATGTGGCCTTGACTTTTAACAGATTTTTCTCAAAGTCAAATCATTTTGTTGTTGAGCCTCAATCATTCCACCGAGTTTCGTCCAAATCTGATCAAAATTCTTCGAGGTATTTTGTTTACACACAGGCAGACGGATGATCACGACTGAAAACAATACCCTTGTATGCACTACTGCTGTACGCGGGTGTAAAAAAGGATGATCGCACATTTCATAACAATATGCTCACAAATGTTACATTTCCCTTCCTACTTCTGATCCTCAAACACAAACCCAAAACATAACCATCACAGCTAAATGTTGAAGGGGGCAGCATACTCCATGTCAACAAACTCATACAAGCACTGCCAAAGTTGACTGGAAAAGCTTTTGTATGTTCACTTTTTTCAAAGGCTGGGAGGAACATTCATTCAGTTATTCATTTTCTATTCCTGCTTATTTCAATTAAGGGTCACGGGTTGGCTGGAGCTTATGCCAGCGGTCATTGGGCGAGAGGCGGGGTACACCCTGGACAGGCGGCCAGTCTATCACAGGGCCACATATAGATAGGCAAACACGTTCACACTCTCACTCACACCTACAGTCAATTTAGAGTCACCAAGTCACCTAACCTGCATGTCTTTGGAAGTGGGAGGAAGCCGGAGCACCCGGAGGGAACCCACACAAAGACGGGAAGAACATGCAAACTCCACATAGAAAGGACCAGGTCAGAAGCGAACCTGAGACATTCTCACTGTGAGGCAGCAGTGCTAACCACTAAGCCTGAGAAGCCCAAGGGAAGCCTAAGTGCTTCCCTTGGGAGGAACATTCTGCTCTAATATAAAAGGTTGTTATTTCCTGAGAATACTGGTGGACAATCAGTGAATTGATTGAATCAAGTTCGACAATCTGTGAAAAAGTAAATTTCAACCAATTTAACTTTTTGACAGACTGTCGAACTAACTAACTAACCTGACTAACTAACCAGATCAAAACTAAAAGCTTCTTTAGTTGTACTGTTTTTTGGTTTGTCTCTTTATTATGATCCATTTCTCATTGTTGCTGTTGTACCATGTGCGTCTATAGAAGAAAGAAAGTGTCTAAAGTTCAAGGTTGGGCTGGAAGAAAAAAAATATGCTTGGTTTATTGATACCACGGCACAGCTAACCGATCAATACACCAAGCATGAGTTACTGCCAGAGTAATGGAAATAGAAAGTTAGAAAAATTGTGGGGTTCACTCTTCGGTCGTTTTGTCATCAAAACAAGGATGGTTGACTGTTTAAATAATACAAACTGTTGGATGAAGTATGCTGCTGTCTGAAAGATACCCTTAAACGTTGCAACACAACTGCATACCCAAGCCCAACTCTTTCCTTAATCTAAACCTAGGGGTGTAACAATTAACTGATATGAACTCAAAATCGATTTTACAGTAATAGATAAGACATCATTGATACATGGACCCCTCTATCTAAATGTACTATGAACCGGACGATGGCTTGATTTTAACATGATTCAGTTGAGTTAAGCTTTATATCCTGATACTTCCATGTCTTCAAACTCTCATGTTCAAAGTTCGGCAAGAGGCTCTCGCAAGACTGGTCACAAGAACGTTAACTTTGTGAAGTAAAAACAATAAACATGTCTGATAGTGGTAAGTGGTATAACGGATAAATGAACTTTAGGTTCGGTTCACCATTTAATACCATCATACCGGTTCAGAACAGAAATGTTATGCTATGCTATTTATGCAATGCTAATAACTGCTCGATTCTTCTTCTGGGCTTCTTCTATGCTGCACTTTCTGCTACTATATATGGTGCTGCCCCCAGTGGTGAACAAATATGAAGCAGCACCAATGTGCTGAAGCACAGTAGCAAAAACCTGAAGAAGGTCCCTGGTTTGTCATGAAATATGTATTTGAAAGTAAGGAATGCCACTTTTAGCTTATTCTAATTTATCATGGAAAGTAAATGTCTCCATTAAACAAAGAATTGTATCAGTTTGCATCGTATCACGGCGAATCGAATCGCATTGAATCGTTCCATAATAAAAAGTATCGTTCTTGAATCATATTGAAGCCCATGCATCTAGATACGTATCGCATCATTTTATAAGAGCGAGATGCACGCCCCTACCTAAACCTAAATGTTAGCCTAACCCTAGAACATGTTTTAACCCTTAAAGTGCTCTTTGAAGGCCTCTGAGAAAAATGTCTCCACTTTAGATGCTGACAATCTAATACTCAAACTGGTTCTCACAAAGGATGAACAGGCTGGTGCATTCACACACACGTGCACATTTCCTTGCCACTGCCCATGGATGCTCAGGCAGGATGCCCTGAAGGGGGCAGAGAGGACAGGGTATCATTTTCAGAGAGGACTCAGTGGCCCGTGTCTCCCCACAGGGCAGGGTATGTGTGCGTGTCATGATGAGGAGGAGTGGGTGAGGCGGGGAGGGGTGCAGGGGCATTAATTACCTGTGTGCTTGTCCCGCTTGGGAGGCATAAAGCTTGCCCCCACTGTGGGGCTAATTATTAGGAAAAGAGGTTTTTAATTTACCGCTGTCTGCTGCCATTCCAAAGAGGAAGAGAACCATGTCATTCAGCAACACTGTATGTGCACGTGTGAGCGTGTGCAACAAGGATAAGCATTAGAATGGCACATGCAGCACACACAGGTGGCCCTCAGTCTGACCCCGGAGACATCCAGACTTTATCTGGAGCCCTATTGTTTCCCCAATGCCCACAGCTGTCAGTCATCTGAGGTGAACTGGAGATGGATTGAGTAACAGATTCCTGCTGTCAGATCAGATGATATAACGTTTAAGAGGAAAATACTGGGCAAAAGGCTGAAAATGGCCGACTGCATTATGTAGAACTTTTCTCTTTCAGAGATGAATGGTTTTATGGAAGCTTTCAGGTGTTGTCAGCAAAATAAATGAAAAATTAAAGGAACACTCCAGCCATTTGCATTAAGCCTTCCATTGTTAGAAACCCAGTCATAAATGTGAATGGTTCCACAACACTCTCTCACTTTCCCCTGAGACGGGAGAAATCCGTATTTTACTCTTATTGGGCCTCTTACTATGATGCAAAAATCGTCGTTTTGCGTCATCGTAAGAGGCCTGTTAGAGGGGGGGGATTTCTGTTGAGACTACAAGCACTAGTTCCTGCCCATTCAAACCCGCCCATAGGGGGTGGGACCTAATGCGCTAACATACCTATCACAGATAAGTGCCAGTGCGTTAGACCAGTGTTGCCAACTTAGCGACTTTGTCGCTAGATCTAGCGGCTTTTCAGACCCCCATAGCGACTTTTATTCCAAAAAGC
>OMMV01183505.1:6467-20147 GCA_900302635.1 Chatrabus melanurus | reverse complement strand
CGGGTTGAGGGCTCAGAGATTTCATTGGTCCAGCCCAGCGTCAGTGTCGAAAATGAATCAATGGGCCGCTTTCCGTGTTTTAAAGGCCAGCGCAGTCGTTAATTTTATAAACTATGATTGCATCGGCCCAAATGTGCGTCAGCCCACCGGGCATTGCTCGGTACGCCAGATTACCAATCCAGCCATGATACAGGAGGTTATGCTTTTCTTTCTGTCTGTCTGTTTGTTTGTTTCACTGATTGTCAGTAGGAAAGCTCAAAAGGACATGAGCAGATTTCATTGAAATCTAGTGTAGATGTAGGCCTTGACTCAAACAAGAATCCATTTGGTACTTTGGTACAGCTATAAAGACTTGGTCATTGTTCTTCACGTCACGATTTCTATGATCCTAATGCTACCTCTGATCTTTGATATTCTTTTGATCCTGATTACAATATCAAAGCAATGAGTAAAAAGCCATCAAGACTTTTGTGATCAGGAACAAAGGTCAGGATCCGTACTTGATCCTGATTCCTTTCGTCCTGTATTCAAAATCAAAGCAATCAGGACCTAAGTTCATCAGGATCAAAGGTCAAGATCAAAGATGAGTGATCAGGATCCCAGGACTAGATCAAAGAGGAGTGACTGGGATTAAAGATCAGCAATCAGGATCAAAACTCAGTGATCAAGATTAAAGGTGAGTGTTCAGGATGCCAATAGTCATAGGTTGTCATAGGTTTACTTTGGACCAGATCCAGTTACTGATCCAGATCTGGTAGACAAAAATGCATTTTCAGGGAGGGGCAGTCTACTAGAGTGGACTAAGGATTGGAATTTGGTTTTGGGGCTTAATTTAAATTAAAGTGTACTCTTGGCCTTGGTGGCGGTATGTCCTCTCTGACTACCCTTCTAGTTGCTGTTGTTATTATTAATCCCGTAAACAAATCAACCAATATATAGATACAGGTAAAAATCACCTCTCTGGTGAAGACATTAAGAATTACAGCAATAGGACAGGGAGGACTGAATTTACCTGAGAAGGAGAAGTGGCCATCTCCATCTTTTCTTGACTTTTCTCTTTAGCAAGACGTGCTGCTTCTTTATACTCTGCAAACTTCTCTGCAAACTGCACACAGAGGACAGCTATTAGAACAAACTGTAAATTATAAAATACAGGCTGCAATCGCTTCTGCCACATGTGCCTGCTCACACACATACAGATCCATGTTTAATAGATCAAGGAGATGAGGAACTGCAGTTGACCTTTGAAATTAAGGCCCCTACCCATAACGTCATTGAAAGAAACATGAGATAATGAGGTCACCACTGGCCATCTCTGCAACACATGCATGTACAGTAGAAACAAATATCCAGATTGTATTTTTCTTTATTCACAGGCTGCAGTTATTTATTGGAGAGAAAAAGTTCCAGTGAGTCAGAGAAAGTAATGTGAACTCAGCTGAGAGTCATACAGGCAATTAGGGTGTGGTTCTTCACCCACACCGTTCCCACAGTGTTATGGAGTCATTTACACAGTAGTGCAGAAAGCTGAGCAGTGAGGAAATCAAATTGACATCGCTGCTGGAGCTGGACCTGCGTCTGCCATTTGTGGAAGTTCACCATGTAACTCAATATTGTTTCACTTCAGTGCAACTTAATAGTTCTGATACAGTGATCTAAATACAGCCGTTCTCAGTCTAAGTACATCAGGAGAGTCAGAGTCACAGTTATCTAAGTGGTAAATCTGATTGTTTCATCTTTACTGTATATGAAGGCTACAGAAAACTTATAAATTAGATATCAGCACAGTTCAGCACACATCCTGTTGAAGTTTACTCAAAGCTATAAATCAGGTGAACTAAAGGAACTTTGAATTGGCCAATATGTTGGCCAATTTTTCAAAAAAAAAATCTTAAAAATGATTGACAGTGATCATTTTCAGTTTTCTCAGTTTGATTATCCTGGTGAATAACCATAATATTCTTACCTTATGATGCCATAAAGGAATACATAAACTTCCTGTCTTATGATGTCATAAAGTTAAACCTACTTCCCACTCATGACCAAGGTTTTAAACCGATTCAGAGAACAAAAATAAAAACCAGAAACTTTACATTTTTTTAATGTTCTGGAACAACAATGTTTATCAAATAATAGTAATTGGTTAATAATTTTTTTCTTTTATTACAAACTAAAATATTTTCTGCTTGGAATAACTTGGCATTGACTTCACTTCCTGTCTTCCAGGATTGTCTTTGAATGGCAGAGAGAAATTTACCAGCAGCAGGCGATTAAAGTAAAATGTGGTGTATTCTCCCTGTTTCCAACCAGAGAAGGAACTGTTGTGCTATGCACCTTATAAATGTTGGTCTTATACCAACTTCATCATTGTTTGATGGACAGGCTAACGTAAAGAGTAATAATGTTGCAAATAGATATCTAGCTCCGGTTAGGACTATTGCACGATGACGTAACGTATCGTGCATTTTTGGACTATCCGCCACCAGTTCATAAAAATGCGTCCAATTAGAAGCTCACGCAGTGTTCACGGGAACATCTTTAGCGGCCGTAGAAGTGCTGTCACGTGAAGAATTGGACAAGTTCCTCCCGCGATTTTTCACTTCGCGCCGCTGCGGCTCTCGCGGACCTCAGCGGCGTGTAGGCGGGTCGCAGGCCAGGCAGAGTGAACTGCTGTGCGGATAGATCGCCGTCTGTGTCCCGCTGCCCACGGCTTCCTATTCTGAGAAGAAAAACGTCTAATTTTAAGTAAAATATCAAATGGCGTGGATCTATTTAGGTGTCATTCAACGCAGCTGACAATTGAATGGAACATTCCATTTTTCACCTCATGAAAATTTTTTTTCCATTACACGAATTAAAAACATTCATTATTTGTATAATATAGATTAATTATTTGTATTTGTATAATATAGATTCAGTTTTGATTAGATATTTTTAAAATGTCTGAGAGATACATATTATAATGTCATACAGCCTTAAATGGAATGTTATTAAACATTATTTCAGTTGATGGTAAACAGTTTCGGGAACAATAATTTTAAGGTAGAACCCAAAAGCGGAAAAGTTAAAATAACGATTATGGTTGGAACAACCCGATTGAAAAAATGCTTTGGTTTGAAGCCCTTTTCATGATGTCACAAAGGTGAAACAAGCCATATTGGGGAAAAAAAGCCATATTATTTTTAAAAAATCAATCAGAAGAATCAAAAGAATGTTGATTGGCGGTGATATGTGCTCTCTGAGTGGCCTTCAATTTGAGAAATGATAACCAGTCAAAATTAGCATTTCTAAGACCTGCAGACCCATCAGCAGGTTTTACTATCTATTTAATCACTATGCATGAACTATACTGACATAGTCATTATAGTGATAAAACTAAAGTACATGTAGATCAGAACTTAAAATAAACTACACTTGAAGAAAGGGCTAAAGGAGAAGCACTTAAAAATCAGTTACGGGACATTTCACTATCTATTTTCTGCATTGAAAAATTTCTTACTTTTTATGTTTTTGATTAAAAATTAAGAAATTCTATCTAAGAATACTGTGGGTTTCAACCTTTATTACATCTTTATTTATTTCACATATACTGTACAGCTTCTTTAGTGACACCACTGGATAGCAAAGGTTGTGTTGATTGTGGTGATGATATCAAAAAATAGTAAAAGGATAACTAAAACAGTGTTCTATGGTAACTCCCAAAAATCAATTATCAAAATATTTGATCAAAATAATGAATTGATTAATTGTTTCAGCTGTGTCTATGGTTGTGTTTATGGTCTAGCGGACCTCGTGAGCCTTGTCAGTTCTTATTTAAGTGAAGATAAGCAACCGCCTACACACAAGTGAACACAAATATACATACATAATATCATGACACACAGACATATGCACAAAAAGTCTCATTAGGCCAAGCAGAGATAGAGAGAAACTATAGCAAGTAGAGTGAAAAGAAAGTTGAAATGTCATCCTCCCTCAGAGACTGTGGGAGAAAGGAGCCACAGAATGATTGATGCTAAAAGGTTGGTAGTAGATGGCGTGTCTGTGGGTGGTGGTGGGTGGATAGCAGTGGTACCTTGGATAGATGATGCTCTGTGGAGAATCCCAGACCATATACGGTGTTAGCTCGACTGTCCGCCCACTGGCCAAACTTGTGCGAGGTCTTTGTGAACGTCATGTTGGGACTGATGGTGCTGTTGATTATTGCCTGCAGAACAATGGCAACCCACTTAATACGTATCAAATTAACTTTATTACTGCAGTGTGTGTTTCTATGGGTGCCCATGTGGGGGGGTCTGGACAAGATGGAAAGACAATATTTAAAACATGGATGTACTGAGTTGAATTTAGCTCCTGACGTGTTATTTTAACACTCTTGGTGTTCAGCCTTCTAAAGTTCAGAGGTGTTTCTCAAAGCTGATCATATCAGCGTTGATTCAACTCCCTACTAGTGTGCTTTAACTCTCTGATGGTGTAATTTGAACTCTGTCCAGGTGTTGAGTGAAAATGAGGAAAAAGAACTTATCGTGGCGCATGTTTGGAGTATTTCTATGGTGATGATCGGGCAGTGAAATTGCCTCATAGTTAGTAGGTTGTGTGTTCAAACCCAACATGGTGTATGTGGTGTTCCCACATGTGGTGTTAAGAGAGCACTCCATTGCTGTGGCCTGAAAGTCTGTCAACCAAGAAGGAAACCATTATTCGAAAACTGACATAAAAGAAGGCTCTGCCTTTGTCCTGGTGATCAACCGTAAACCTTTTTATTGTAGACGAAAAAGACAATCCAGATTGTTATCAGCAACAAGTTCAAAAGTCAGGATCTGTTATGGTATGGGGTTGTGTCAGTGCCCTTGGCAAAGGTAATTTAAGCCCATATCTCATGGAGCAGCGAATGCTAATGAACGATTTTTGGGTTTTGTCAGGGTTTGTAAAAGGTTGCAAAACAGTTCTCAAACAGTTTTTAGGGTCGCAAACAGTTTTTGTTATCGCACAGAAATTTTGGACATGTCCAAAATTTCTGTGCAAATGTAGTTTTCTGCAAACAAAGCATTTGCAAACGGTTGTAAAACGTGTTGCTAAAGTTATTTTTGGTTCGCCACGTAGTGAACACCAGCAAAAGCAGCAGCAGCAGCCAGACAAAGTGATTCTTCCTCAAGGGCAGCAGCACGTCGTGCTTCTTTCTGACAGAAAAATGGCGCTCTTGACAGAGGTGAGCCCTAATTTTCGCCAACATTCGTGAGAAAAGCGCCAAATCCAAAAATTGCAACGTTCGTCAGCATTCAGCGCTACGTGAGATACCAGCCTTACACTACTGTGATGGCAGCATTAATGCAGAAAAGTACATTGAGATTTTAGAGGAACATATGCTGCCTTCAAGATGACATCTTTTCCATTTTTCAACAAGACAATGCAAAACCACATTCTGCACACATTACAAAGGCATGGCTGCGGAAGAAGTAGGCACGGGTACTGGACTGGCCTGCCTGCAGTCCTCACCTGCCCACAATGTGTGGAGAATTTTGAAATAAAAAAATGCAACAACGACAACCCCGTACTGTTGCACACCTTAACATGTGTTTGCAGGAAGAATGGGACAAAATAACACCTGAAACGCTTCATCGCTCGGTATCCTGAATGCCAAAACGTCTTAAGTGTAGTGAGAAGGAATAGCAACATTAGAAAGTGGTAAATGCTTTAGTGTCCCGACTTTTTTTGGAATGTGTTGCAGGCCTGAAATGCAGGAATGGGTGTGTATTAACAAATGAAATCAAACTGACCACAAAAAACATGAAATATCTTGGGTTCGTACTGTCTGCAATGAAATAGAAGTCAAAGTAAATGTAAGAGTCACTGTGGGGTTTTTTAAAAATTTGCATTTTCCATACCGTCCCAACTTTTTATTATTTGGAGTTACACATGTTTTTCTGTATTTGTTAGTGTTGCGTTAATTTGGAAGTGTTGTGGTCTCTCTCGGCCACCGTAATTATGACTATTGTTTAATGCAGAGTGAGAAAGTTTGCGAACACAAAGTTGGTTGTGAGAAAAAAACAAACAATCACAGCACTAAATATTACATAATGTACCTCCTTTTGTTAAATAACACTAATGGAGAACAAATTAATAGTGATCAATAGGTTATCTTGTGTAATGGTTGATATACTAGAACAAATCGATACATAGTGATGATTTGGAGAAGAGTGTGTGTTGGAGATGTTATATAAAAGTTAAGTGTAGTCATAATCAATTAATTATCGAACGTTGTGGGATATAAGCGGCATCAGTCAAAGCTGCTTTGCTCCAATATCAGTTGTGCATATTTTTCCTATCTGCATTTTCACCTCGCTTCACATGTTTCTGTCTGCGGCGCTCTAGTTATTCTTCTCAGTCTGTCATCTGTTCCTCTCATTAAAGTCACCCCTCCTCTCTGCAGGGTGATTGGACGTGTGTCCCTATAAAGAGCTCGGCTCTGCCTGCAGTCATACCGGCCTCCGTCACAGCACGCCCAGCAGAAATATCCCTACTGGACTCTGAACAGGAATATTCTCTGAAAGGAAAGCGCTCACTGGGAGGAGCAGAAATATGCACACACAAAAATATAGCTCACTAACAAACTTAGAATCATTTATTATCACCACTACACATTATATATTATATATTTTTTTGTCTCTCTGCAGGATTGCTCAAAACATTTTCAGCAGATCTCCACAAAGCTTGGTGGAATGATCATTCTTATCAAGAGGAAACCCCCATTACATTGTGGCGTTAATCAGGATTTCGATTCTGTATTGCTTTTTTTTTTTTCACTTTAGTTCGCATCATGAGATGAATAATTTTTCAACAATTTAATCAATTTCTCCAAAAATTTCAAGCTGATCTACACAAAACCTGGTGGGGTGATTGAGCTTATAAAGTGGGAGACAAAGAAACCGTTGGAAAAGGAGGAGGTGTGGACAATGTATTGTTGAAAAGAGAACATAGTGTCATGGCTCACGGTCCTGGTGTTTTGGTTTCTCTCCCTCCTCTGGGGTCCCTGTATTACTGTGATTTTCTCTATTTCATCCTAGTGTTGTGTTGTTTCCTCGCGTGCTGTTTATTGCCTGTAGCTTTACTTCCTGTTCACTGGTTTCCAGGTTCACGTTTCTATCTGGGTTTCTATCTGGTCACAATTCAACACCTCCCCACCAGATTGTCCAGCTTCATGCCTGATGTCTCGCATTTTTCCTTTGTCCTTGTCTCTGTGTTACCGACTCACGCTGCCCGCCTGCATTTTCTTAGTATAACCTGCCGATTCCTGATTTGGTCACTTGGTATGACTGTTCATTGTGTACCGACCTGCTCCCCGTTTTTGTGGATAACTCTTCTGCTGCTCCCCTCTAAGACACGGTTGCATATTGGACTGTTTTTCCGTGTACCAGATCTCTGCCTGTTTAATCGACGATCACCTCGTCTGCCTCTTCCTGGACGACACTGTGGTAAAGACTGTTGCTATTGTGTGTGTGTGCTCATGAAGCCAGCTGCACTTTTGTACAAAAACCAGCTTTTTACCGGCCTGCGTTGTTGTTCTCTGCATTGGGGTCCTCCGTCAAGCCATTGCATGTAGCAGGATTTTTTTTATTTTATTTGAAAACTTTGTACCCTGGAGGGTTAAATGAGTAAATTACTATTAAAGTTTTGTTATTGTTATTTAAAAAGAAACCCAACAAAGACTGTTCCATTGAGTAGATTTAATTTCAAATAGCTGTATAGTAGGCTTTTTACTTGCGAATAGTGTAACGCTTTCTTGTATAGCTTTGTGTCTTTATTTAGTGGGTGGGTCACTGGGAGGGACTTCTCTGGACCAGGTGTTCACTCTCATACTACCACACGTACATGTAGTAAGAAACTCATTCCTGAAACACTGAAAATACATAAAACCAAAGCATTTGTTGTCAGGTTGTTTTTGTGTGTGTGTGTGTGTGTGTGTGTGTGTTTGTTTGTATTTTCACTTTTGCTGTAGGCACTAAAGTATGAGGTAAATGATATATTTATTTTCCCTGCGATTAGCAGGGCAAGTATAGGATTAATGGAATCCGTGAGTCAGTGGGTCCAGAAAATTTCCATAAGTAAACCCGGAAAAGCTATTTGCATATTCAGCTCTTAAATTTTGGTTCTGCTAGATACACGTGAGCACCAGTGAACCTCCTATTTTGGGTCATGTTGGCATCTTTGAGCATAATTTGTAGTTATTCTTTTAAATATTAGTTTAAATAGTAATGTTGGCAGAGTGGGACATGTTTAGGTTTGTTCAGGAACATGTAAAGTAGACTTTTTGTTTGCATGTGATGTATGAAACTTTATGATTATCAGTTGCCACTAAGGCCAATGTTAGTTCTTTTGGAGGAGTTTTTTTGGGGGGAGGGGGGGGGGGCTCTCATTTTTTTTTTAACAGTGTGCAGATCTCTTTTTTAAAATTGATGTTTGGTACACTCATTTAGAGATGATGTGCCGGTTGATAATTGCATAGTAGGACTGAATAGTGATACAACAGTATTTTAAAACTGTATATTTGAATAGAGAAAAATAAAAAAAATGGTAATGCAGCAGGGCCCTTGGTCAGTGGAAGGTTCCTAATTTTAGCAACAAAGAACTGCCAAAACGTTTGGCACTGTAGCAGTGAAAACATGCCTTTATGTGTGATGTATGTGACTGACTGGACCATCTTAATAAAGCCATTAAATAACAACATAATGGCTACAATATGCATTGCAAAGCTGTGCTGCAGGTTGCACAGTAACACTCAGAGTCAGGCTTACCTTGGTGCCGTCCAGGCTGATAATACGGTACACATTGCGCGTGCTGTCGTAGAAGTAGGAGACGGTGACAGCGTGCTTGCTGGTGGGCAGCCAGTTCTTCTTGGTGTTGGGGTCGATCTGGAAGACGTGGGCCCGTGTGCTGTAGATGGGCTGCTCCCTGAAAGGTACAAAGAAGAAGTGGTGAACCTCTTTGTGACGCAACACCAAAGTCTGGCCAAACCCACCACCAGCACCAAAAGTCCGTGTGTCCACCAGCTCACTACTCTCCATAGTTACACCAAGAACTGAGCGGCGGTCACAGGCCTACACAGCGAATACTCCACGTACGCTTTGTACTGTGTGCATGGAAACATACATGCAACATCGTTTCTCTACATGTAAATCAATACGCGACTTGTGTCCAACAGACACTGTCTCTCTCTCTCTCCTGCTCTTCAGCTCTGTAAAGCAGAGCTGACTCGCCCTGCTCTGATATGGGAATGCCTACAGCGTAGAGCGAGGGTCACACAAGGGAGCAGAGAGGGGTAAAGGGAGGATTTTAGGCTATATATAGATGGTAGGCCATGGTTACCTACTAAAGACACACCCCACAGGACTCCATGTCACACATGGCCATGCACATAACAGCACGCACACAGGTGCTGTGGAATTTGACAATTATACTCGACAGGAGTACAGATTTGAGCTTATGCTATATCATTGGACGATCAGAGCCACGGGACGACTTGACATGATTAATTCGTTAATAACATGCCCAAGGTCAAATTGTGATTCACCGACTGTAGCTGAATTGTTTTTCCTTTATCATTTAAATGATTGATTATTGTTTTTATTTGTAAATCACCACAAAACCACAAATGTATACTATATTATTAGTTGTTATGCCATGTCAGAATATTGTAGGAACTGCCGACTGTATGGTCTTAAATTTGGTGTCTAATTATTTCCAAGGTACAAGTTTCTATAGGCTTAAATGGAACACTTTGTCCAAACCTGTAGCATTACCATGGTAATGACCCAAAACACAATTCACCCACTACATGCACTATAGCCATCATGGGACATGCACAATAAAAAAGTGCCTGTTTTCATTGCAAAAGTCTTAAAATAAACATTGGTTTTTGACAACCCATCAAAATCTTAAATTTAGTCAGTTTTAACCATTTTTCCATCAGGTTGGAAAGATTGAAACAGTTAAAAAAAAACATCTTTACATTCTCTGTCCTCAATGTATTGCAATTTAAATCCAGATAAACCCAATGAATGGGCCAAAGACAATGCTGCAATGTCGTTACTACATTGCAGCAGTGCTGCAACACACCGCCGTGCCGTCATCTAGACCTGACAAAACGTCAGCAAGAATCGCCACCAATTGTCACTACGTCAATACTAAGCATTGTGAATATGTTACAATGCCAGTGTGACATGAAACGACATGGAAATGCATTGACAAGACACCGCCACGAATTGTCACAACGACAATATGAAACGTTACGATGCCAATACGACATGCGAGGATATATAAATAAATTCATGTCACAAGGACGCAGCCATGACTTGCGTGCTGCGTGGGGAAAGAACACCAAAATCTCCTATAAACATCAGGCATTTGGTATTTTCATCATTACAAAATAGGAAAAATGATCATGAAGGACAGATGCTGCTGCAGGGTGCAGCTGAAGAGGAAGAATGTCTGCTGTCATGTGATTTTGACTGCATCAGGGTTGTTTCTGGGTGTGTCTGCTGGGCTTCGAGGTGCGTTTGTGGGCTTCATGTTGCGTTCGTGGGCTTTGTGTTGCGTTTGTGACAGCATCTTGCTGGTTCGCTGTAATCCCCCTCCCGATACATATCGCAAAAAATACTCATGGCTCAGCAAGATGCACCAATACACGTTGTTACCACGGCAAAAAAAAATTTCAACATTTCAACAAATGTTGCGGTACATTGTGGGCCCTCCTAACCCATGATGATGTATCATGAGGTAGCACGATGTGGTGCCTGACGTGAGCAAAACGTCAACAGGACTCACCAAGTCTTAGATCGGCCTAAAGTTCAGCATGCATAGTGTTAAATATTGTAAAGGTGGAAACCCTCCTTCAAATGGACCAAATCCTTACATGTGAGAAGCAGAAACAAGTCACAATTCTATGATTTTTCTTGTTGTTATTGCTTATTAATGATCAAAAAAGTTGATTATTTTTCTTTTGATCATGACTAATTGTTTCAGATGCTGATTTTGTCAGAGTTGGGGTTGCATCAGTGTCATCTTTAGTGGTTTTAAAAAAAAAAAACAACATTATTTGTGACTTCACCCTGAACCCAACAGGGTGAAAATGCGATTTTTTTTTTTTAAATTTCCATTTTCCATATCGTCCCAACTTTTTCTGATTTGGGGTTGTATATTTGAGCATTGTTGGGGCATGTTGGGTAATATCTACAGTCCGTTCATGCTCCTAGAGCCGGGTGCGGAGGGAGATATTCTGGGCTGGCACTGCTGGCAGAGCAAGAGATAGAGAAGTGCTTACACTGCACTGAGGGGGTGATGGGCGACATCAAAGGCATGCTGTATAAATGAATATTAAAATTCAGCAGCAGCAACCCCCCTGTGTGTGATTAGTCAAGACTGGCAAGGAAGGAAAAACATGGCGGGGGGGAAAAAAGAAGGGGACCTCAGTCGGAAAGAGAATGAAGGGGAACGGGGCGAGTATCGAAAGCAAAAGGCTGAATGTGTGATGATTATTGCTGCTCCACACAGCATCGGCCTGTGTGAGAATTATCATAATCATCGACAGCAGTGTAAGTGGCAGAACTGTGAGTCATTGCAACTCTCTTCCCATGCACATCGTACAGCCCCAACGTGTCCGGCCGATCTGCAGTCGCCTTCTGGCAACTGTAATCGCTCTTCATTGCATAATTGTTGGAGCTGCTGAAGTTTTCATTTGGACACAAATGGAGCACAGTTTAAGTTGTACACTGCAGTCTGACAAATATTATATGTAACAATGATTTCTCTGTTAATTTTTCTTCTTTAGAAACAAGCCTTATTAGTGTGTTGTGAGTGTTTTTCAAAGTGATTCCTGTCTGAGTCTGCAATCAGACAAGAGGAAGGAGAGCACATGCAGGTCCGTTTAAAGCCTCACAGCTTCTGAACTTTTTTGGCTCCTGCCCTCAATTTAACATTGAAAATTTTTCACAATCCCAGCTGGTTGAAATATGTTTATTTCTTTTTGTTACTGAGACGTTTGCTTTTAATAACGGGTTGTGTGTGACAGAAGATTTAATCACAGCACTGTGAAATAGTTGTTGGCATTGCAAATTCTGATGAACTGTATTGTTTGATTATTTTTCTTGCCAAACAACATAAAGTATATTTTGAAATGTCCAAACATTACTATTCCAACAAAAATTAAATGTGCACAAATATCAAGTTATAAACCTCACATTCATTAATAAAATATAATAAAATGCAAATTTTAATTCAACTTAATTAAAGAAACTAATCTTAATTATCAAGTTATAAACCTTATTTCCTCATTTTGAAACTTCATTTCAAAAAAGTTTTTAATTTTTTTTGTTGTTGTACTGCTTATATATGGCAACACAAATATTACCCAAATAATAAAATGACTAAAAACTGGATTTTTAAATAAATTGCTATAGACCACATAAAACAAACATTTTTTGGTAATGTAGGTAATGTTTTCACCAGCGTTTCTTTGTTTTACTATTAACAGGATAACTCAAAAGGTAAAGAACAGATTTCAATGACATTTAGTGAGCAGATAGATAATGTTCTGAGAAATAAGTGATTCCATTTTGGAGGTGATCTGGAATATATTCTGGAACTGAGATCCAGAAGAATGTTTGGCACATAGCAACATTTAACTCAAAACGCTGTGAGAGGATGTTGATGAAATTTGGTGAGCTGATGGATAATGTCCTACAAAATGAGGGATTTTATTTTGAATTTGATCCAGAACATATTTTGGATCCAGAAGTTTTAAGCAGTATGGAGGTATGTGTTCTCTTACTGCACACACGTTTTACTTAATTATATTTAATTTGTAAATATTAACTTTTTTTCTGGCACATAAATGACATTGTTTTGCCTGTTTATGTTCTGCAGCCTATCAGTATGTGTACACACCATGCGTTTAATCTATCTATCTATCTATCTATCTATCTATCTATCTAAAGAGAGATAGAGGGGGCGCCATCTTGAGGTTCTATAGTGCACAGTTTAAAACACATCACACAAATCTATTTGGGGCATGTTTAAGCACAGATTGCGACGTAGAGGGCGCATATTCTGAGTGCAAATCTGAGCACTGGGTGCAAAGGGGTTGGATTTTTGGTCCACATTATTCAAGGGTTTGCTGTGGGCATTCTGTCAGCATTATAATAATACCAATCAGAGTGTCACCTGTTATCCACTTTAAACAGGAGTATTGAATAGACAAAAATGAAAGGCGTGCAGAGGATTTGTGGTGAAGAAACAGATCTGCGCAGACAGGGTGAGCACACCCATGTGCATGTACAGACCAGATGACATAAGAGACATAATGCTGGAAGTCACCATGACAGTTGCAGCGCCTATGGAAATATTGCGTCCACGTGTTACTCTGCTGTGTGAAGAGTGTCCACTGTCCACCGTGCATGAGGCATGCATATAAGCAGTGGCTGCTTCAGCCCGACTTTGAGATGGACTTCACCCATGCTGGTGGACCCATTACATGCCTTACTTTTAAAGGTAAGTTAGTGCTGTTCATCTGTCTTAAACTGCTGTGCACTCTATCTGTGTGCTGTGATGCAGTTGGAGTGATCCTTCTTTGTCTGTCATAAGGTTGGAGTGTGTGATTAGTGTTTGTAATGTGTCGTGTGCCACTCT
>OMMV01183490.1:0-14398 GCA_900302635.1 Chatrabus melanurus | reverse complement strand
TGCTCCAATTTTGGTAAAAAGTGATGCAAATTATTGGTTGAGCTAATAGGATTAATAAGTGGAATAGTTTTGACCGTGTTGAATGGTTGGTCTCCAAAGTAAAGGTCAAACAAGGTCAACGTCCATTGGATACTATGACATATGTTACCCCGTAACATGGTAACTAAGCATAACAGATAATCCAAACTATACCTTTTTGGAAACTTTATGATCAGACAAATATTGTGGTACACTTTTCAATATGATTGGAGGATGTTTTAAATTTTGATCACTGTGTAATCCTTCATTGACCCCCTACCTGGCTACAGCTACCATCCTGGGATGCTTATCATACATTTTTGTGTCGGCCATGGTATACCGAGGCTGGATTGTAAGTGTTGTTTTGCCACCTTAAGTGGTACCAAAAACCTGCTTGGCCCATGGACTATAACTACGAGCAAATAAAATTCTCATTTTGTACGTAAGCCTTGACAATGATTACACTTGTACCGTATTGTCAGATATTCAAAGAGAGCTTCATAAGCAAAAATAATTGCATACATGGTGTAATACAGTGATTCCCAAAGTGTGGGTCACATCCCCATGGTGGGCCAAGAGAAGTCATCAACAAAATCAAGAAAAATGTGTGATTTAAAAAAAAAAAAAAAATTTGTAATAAAGTTTAAAATGACCACAATATATTTAAGATCAAATGAAATGTAACCAGAAGGTAAAAAAAACAAAACCATGGGATGGGCTGAGGAGTGGGGCTGGACAATGTGGATCACGGTATAATTTGAAGCACAAACGGTAATGGTATATGTCAAGTCAAGTCTGGGATCATGCGCTGGTGCCGCGCTTTGCTGCAACCACGACATCCAGGTATAGGCCACCATGGTATGTATCATGGTACATTAATTTTGCTTAAAAATTTCAATATAAATGCGTCTGAAGTTGTGAAGCACCGGTATGGGAACTGCACGACAGTTATGACTGTATTACTACAAGATATTTCACATAGTAAGAAGCATTTCAAGGACATTTATTGTGCAAAACTGCAATAAATAGGAAAAAATACAAAACCTTTTCTCAAGTAACTTCAGCCTTTGGAAAACACTTTTGTGAAATATACTAAAAAATCAAGCTGCAGAAAGTGAAAACAAAAGCTGACCTGATTGGCAGAGCGAGCTTTTTCTTCCCGTCGCCGCTCTCGCCACATTCTTTTTGCATTCGCCCCTTACGCCACGTGTTTTGATTTGAGGTCACAGAAGAAGATTGCAGCCACTGTCGCCTGGCAGTCTTTCATTGTGCATGCACGCCGCTTTCCTGCCATTTTTTTTTTTCACTGCCAAACAAAGCAGCGTGAGCGCTCATGTTTTCCAAATGGCTCACTGCTGCAGGCTGACGACGTCTGCTCTGCCGGTTAGCTGGCATAGTCCAAGTCCATAAAGTAGTGCAAATTTATACGGACTGTGACTGCGCCGCTTATACCGTCCTCCCCTCCTGAGGAGGCTGTCTGACGAAGTGTGCCGAGGTGTTGAGGGTCCGTGGTCTCTGATTGTTCATGTCCAACCTGCAGGGCACACAGCCATTGAGGAAATAGACAGAAATCAGAACAGTGAAACCATGGGAAAAGAGCATCTGTCGGCCTAATCCTTAAATCTTCGCGCTAGCTATTAGATACTCTTGCTCACCAGTTGTCAACAGGACCTCATGTGGGCCCCTGAGCCCACCAACAACCCAACGAGCTTATATTTGACTCTGTTTCTACCTTTGCAAGCTGCGTGGATTGCCTCACCCAATTTCATGAGGTCAGTTAGGAGAGCTTGGAGAGGTGAGCAGAGAGTTCGATTGGTTTGTGCATTAAAGATCGAGGCTGCGTTTGCTCGTGGTCGGGGTTAGTCGCTTGTAGGGGGAGATGTAGCATGAATGAGTGGTCGAGAGGCTGAATTGGCCCTTCAGTACATACCGTTTGTGGTGGAATCAATAAGGATCTATTCATTGAGTGCCTGACTGCAGGCTAGCATGCCTCATCCAATAACAGGTGGAGAGTGTGTGTGTGTGTGTGTGTATGTGTGTGTCATATTTCTCTTTGCAGGTGCTCAACTGTGCATCTGATCAGTTAAGAACCCCTGAGAGTGAACATCAATCTGCCCGTTTGACCTTTCAACTCTTGAATAAGAGTGTGAGGAGATACTTATTTCAGGCCGTACCAACAGGCTTCAGCTGTTTTCTCATAGCAACGTCCGGAGAATCAGGTCTGTTCCAGAGAGGCCCTTTCAGATATGCAGCACACAACAGGACACTGTGCGTGTCCTGTGCATTCTCACCCGCTGGATGTACGGCGCTTTGGCGCCCGGGTGGCATCTGGGTAAATTGTGCAGGATGCACGACATGACGCAAAAAAAAAAGTACGCAGCAGAAAAATCGCTTTTCCCGTTCCATCCACAGATGGTCCAGAATCTTGTCGTCTCTCCAGTTTGACATTTTTGTTGGCGTCTTTGGAGTAAATTGCTCTCCTTCAACCTCAGATGTTTGTATTCTTCCCATTTTGCGCCAGTTGAATGATGGAAAGCATGATTCACGAACAATGATGTTAAATGGAGCAGCTGAAAAATAAGCCATATATTTAAGCTCCCAGCACCGTATCACACTGTATGTGATTTGTGTGTCCATCCATCTTCTATGCCCGCTTACTCCAATTAAGGGTCACGGGGGGTGCCAGAGCCTATCCCAGCGGTCATTGGGCGAAAGGTGGGGTACACCCTGGACAGGTCGCCTGTCCATTTGATTTCTGATTTGTGTGTGAGATGAGAAATCAAATGGAGACGTGTTGCGTGCTGTTGATGAGTTTATGGTTTATACAAGTGACTGGCATCGCGCCACTTTTCTCCCGCGGAAGTAGGTCCGTGCGCAAGATGTGCGCAAGATCTATTGGCCCATTTGCACTCTGATGATTGGCCCGGCGTTTGCTGACGCAGAGTGAAAAGTTGATTGACGCTGACCAGCGGCGAAGTCCGGCAGACTCCGCAGGGGCTGGGTCAACATCGGTCGGGCGGTGTTGGTGTTCGTCGTGGTCACAGAAAAAGTTTCAACATGCTTCAAATCTTCGACGTTCTTGCTGGAACGCCGCTAGTGCTCTGTTACTGCCCCGTTCGCCTCCGCCGGCCTCCGTTGGCCAACGTTGGAGGTCATTCGGTTCCTGGAGCCCGGAGAGGATGCGAGAGGAGGGTGAGCTTGAGGTCCTTGAGGTGGTGGGTGACGAGGTCACAGATTTGCGTCGAGTTTGTGTGGCCGTCTCGGGTGTTGGGTCGGCGATCGGCTCCGCCGGGCTGCGCTGCTGCTCCGCGGAGTGCGCTGCCGGTGCCCCCGCCCTCTGATGACGAAAGTTGAATGACGTCATGGTGGGTCGGTGGACCGTCACCGGGCTCCACCGCTGAGCTACGTCGACCTGCGTTGAAGACAGGAAATTTGGACCCCTGGAGCGAGCCTTATCTGGCGTTTCACAGAAATCTTTGAGAATCTGCTACGTCGGCCACTTCACGTCATAGTGTGAATGGGCCATATTGTGCAGGTAGCGTTTAACGTTTGCTCTCTTAGTCGTGCACCAAGCAATTTCTGAAAAACCATCTTTGAAAAACATTTTATTACATCGTGTGCTGGAAAACCAGAAATGGTGAAGCAAGAAAGTACCAGAACTACTTCTTCCGTTAGCTGTGGTTGAGGTTCAGAATGGCTTTGTGCTAAAGTCCCACTGAAAGTCCCGTAGTTGAGATACAGGAATAGCGAGTAACACAGTCTGTTTCAGATCCAGTCACCTTTGGGTCCGTGTGACTCACGAACCAAGTGGAGCCTCCGAGTTACTCGAAGCCTACGGATCAGGGTCGAGGAACCTCGGATTCTGTTTTTGCTTCACATTTTTCTGTGAATCTGTATTTCTTTGGAAAATGAGATTGAGACGTGTTAGTGTCTGTCTCTGTTTCTCTGTGTGAGGTACAAACTCCCACCGTGGGGGGTGGCTGACAGGAGACGACTGTGGCTTACCGCACTCCAAGTGCTGCTATTCTTTAATCTCTCTTTTTAACCCTGTCTTAATTTCTCTCAACTCTGACACCTTGAAGCCTCCCATCTTAACCACTGAGTTAATCCTTCTGCATGTGTTTTTTTTTTGGTGGGGGGAGGGGGGTATCTTGCTGTTTTGGGTCTCGTCTACTGACACAACGGTTTAGTATCATAATGGTTTTTCATACACCTGTCCAATTAGGCTGATTGTGATGCACCTCAATCTTCTGGACGGATCCTGCTGTGTGCTGCAGAGATTTAGCAAAACACGTTAAGCACTTCTGCTCTAAAGGGATGTTTTTGCACTTTTGTGACAACTGTCTTTCTGTAATTCCTAGTTTTACCGAAGAGTAATTGAGGGAACGTCAAGATTTAGTTGTCAGCAAAGGACAAAAGTCCTTCCTGCTCAATTTAAGTTCCAATGTCAGCTTACTCGGTGTCACAAAAGTGGTGAGAATTACAGGTTGTCCAAGGCTTTTGGGAAAGGTTTTTAAAAGCCATTTTACAGAATCCAAACATGTCTGATTAAACTTAAGGTAGTGTACCCGCTTTAAGGTTTTTACTAGACAAGATCAAAAGGAGAGGCGATACAAGGAAAGAGCGGCAGATTATCATTCAAACAGCAAAATTTATGCGATTAATTTCTGAGGGTGTTGACATCCAAACCAGGCCAAACAAGAATAAGATTACAGGCGCACATGGACTCAATCTGTAATTAAGAGGTAGTACATCCAAAGTGTACTGACCTTTCCACACCATCCTTAAGTGCAGGAGGAAACGGTATTCAGTGGAAACCCACTCAAACATGGTGACAGTGTCCAAACTCCTTACAGAAGGGCCTGGAAGGATTTAAATCCAGCACCTTCTTGCAGGAACACGCGTCTTGACAGTGCTAACCACCAGTGTAACTGGAAATTGTGGGTTGTGTCAGTGTCATATTTCCTCAAATCGTTTGCTGCTGGAAAAAGTTGATCAGACAACAAATGTTTTCTTTATTTCAAAATGGGCACGATGCATTAAAATCATGTACAGAATTAAAAAAACAAAAATCAAGCTGTGTCCTTGCTAAAGTGGCTCACACATGAAACTTAAAACTGCCATCAAAGACTTTCTCGAATAAAACAAATCTTCTGACATTGGAAAGTTTAGTAATTTTAGTTTTCAAATAAAACAAGATCCACTTTGCAAGCACAAATACACCATAAATAGCATAAATGCAACCCCACCACAACCCCTCACACTTTAGTTTTTGAATTATATAGACATCAAATTTGAAACACAAGTGAGGTGTCATCAGCAAACAAACATTGCTGCATTCATTTTGAATGACAGCTTTTTGGTAAATTTGTTTTTTTTTTTGGAGATGTACCAACTTTTTCATGATGGAATGTGGAACAGCTGGCACAAATATTAATTGCAGAGGACTAATTTGATGGCCTGAAAACATTATACAATGCATTATGTTAAGTTAATGATTACTTTCCTCATAGTGAGCTAAATGCAAATACTACTCATGGAAAACGGCATCAGGGAAAAAAATTTTTTGATTCAAAATGAAAACCAATCAAGAGAACATATGAGGAGTCGAACAACAAAATAAAACTAACTGGGTGAATGAAGTGCATACATGGACAAATAACTACCGGTATTCCTCTCTGGGCTTGAACTCATAGTCACTGGCATGGGAGGCAGGCATTCTAACCGCAAGGCTAAAATCCCAACACCTCCAGTGTCCATACCTCCTGCTGGCTACCGTTCTAGATAGCACGTAGAAAGCAGCTTAAACAAAATGTAACACAAGATTACAGGGTAAACACAATCTACTTTCGGCTTCTCCCAATTTCAACTCGGGGTTGCCACAGCAGATCCCACATGGACCTGCATGTAGATTTGGCACAAGTTTTACACCGGATGCCCTTCCTGACGCAACTCCACATTACATGGAGAATGTGCAGGGGTGGGGTTTGAACCGGGAACCTTCCGCATTGAAAGCGGTCGCACTAACCGCGTAAACAGGGTTTACACAAATAGCAAACCCAAAGAGCAGCTAAAGTTGGAGGACATGAAACTGGGAAAAGTTGATGAGCAACAATCCAGCTACAACTCAGCGGTATTCACGTTGAGTCCTTGATTGGTCCAAAGTGATCCAGGTGTGAGTAATGAACAGGTGAGTCCAATACAGAGAGTATGCGTGGGGGTGGAATGAGTGTGAAAATATCCAAAGCAAGTTAGCAGTAAAATGAAACTGTAACACCTTTAACAAATATTTGTGGGTGAGTTTGGTAACTTTACTTGCAAATGTAGCCATATTTTCCTAATGCTGCCTTTAGCAGATATGTTGCAGATATAATGGTGGAAGTAATGCATGCAAAAGTCCGGCACTGTGCCATTTTCACAAATCAGCTGTGTGTGGGATCACAAATAGAAGACATAACAAGAAAAAGTTCTGTTTGCATGCCTTGCATTAAAAAAAAAAAAAAAAAAAAATCAAAAACTGAACAGGAATCACTGTATGACATCAGGAAAAAATAGTTAAAACATAATTCTAACGAGATATTGGATATGATCTTGACAGATGGTCCAAATTAAACAATCATGGGCATAGTTTAACTGTGACATCTAAGGAGCCAGCTGAGGTAGTTAGGGCATCTGGTGAGGATGCCCCCTAGTCATCTCCCTAGGGAGATCTTCCAAGCACATCCAACTGAGAAGGGGGACGGGTCATTATTGCGAAGGTCCATTGTTCCGAAAATTAGGCCTAAGTCAATTCAATAGATTTTAGCACCACAGGCCCATAGAATGATACAAAAGGGTTAGGGTTATAACCATTTTAAACAATTTTTGGACCAATGGACCTTCAGAATATTGACTAGTCACCCTGAGAAGAGGCCCCGGGCAAGACTTGGGACACATTGGAGGGATTACATCTCCCAGCAATTCTTCTGGGGGAAGAGTTACAGTACTTGGCTGAAAATAGGGAAACGTGGGCTGAGCTGCTAGTCTGCTGTCACTGCAACCTGGACCCAGATAAGCGGCAGGAATGAATGCCTTCTTTAGAGATAATAGTCCAAAAACTGCACCATGTGAACTCTGTACAACTTTGGACTAGTTCTATAAATGGGCCAAAACTTTACTGTCTATGTCATCACTTTCCATCCCTGGCTTCATAAAAATGTTGAATAGCCTTTCACTGATTGACCCGGGCCTTGTTCTCAATTAAACTCCATCACCCTCTACACAATTAATGGAGTTTAACCAGTCTATCGATTTCATTACCGTGATGAATCTCTAACTGCTAGATGGCTTCTGTGCTGTACACACTATACGTTTCACTCTCTATTAGCTCCCTTCTTGCCCTTTAGGAAATGTAAGCATGTGACTAAGACGCAAACACCGCAGGTCTAAATAGAATGGGTTTGACTGATATGTACATATAATCCGTCATACGCGTCATCAGCACTGGTCACGGCAGGTCTTCCGCATGAAGATTCACGTTTTCCAAAGGTAATAATAGTATGTGGCACATTTACGATTGCTCGGCATCCACAAGGCCAAAGTCCTGTTACTGGGTTGTGTTAAATTGGGACTTCGCTCTGGCAATTTGTTGATCTGAAACAGCCAACAAACACAAACGTTTTAAGCGCTCTCCTTTGTGTTGTTTCATGCATGTGCGAGAGAATTTCTGTCAAGTCTGAAGCAGTGATGTCCTTCTTCACTATGTTTACGGTAATGCTAGACTGAAGATAAAGCAAAAGTTCACTTTTTTACAACCCTCGTCACGTTAAAACGTTGTTGGCAATCAGTCCTCTGAGTGCTCGACTCACCTTTGACGATTGCTTGATTTGTGATAAATCATTTTTGGAATAACTAGGCAATAGTACCAGTGGGCATGAAGACAGTAAGTGCTTCCAAAATCTGACATTTGACCCCAGTGACCTTGACCTTCACTCAAATGATTGACCTGTGGCTGACATTAACCAAGGCAGTTCTGGGATCCACCTAAGTGGGTGTGCCACATTTGGCCTAAATCAGGTTGAAAATCAAATTTCTTGACCTTTGTCAAAATCATTTCTTTAAGGGTAATTTTAGGGTCAACCTTTACTGAGATACCAAGTTTGGTAGAAATCAGGTAAAGGACCTGGGAGGAGTAGGGCAACAGACAGACAGACAGACAGACAGACCGACAAGACCTTGGCCCCAATGATTGACCTTTGGTAAATTTGAGCTTGCTGAGCAATTCCAGAACCCACCTCCATATATGTGCCAAGTTTGCTGGACATTGGAATGAAAGACCTTTGACCCCCAACTACCTTGACCTTTGCGAAAATAAACCCTTTAACCCTCGTCAGTACACGTCGTGAAATTTACTAATCTGTACACTTGGGGTCCATTCTTTAATACTGTTAACATATTTTTCATTTATGTCAGTCTTGCAGATATCTGTAACATAACTAGACGATAGGGTCACTTTGCAACTATTTGGAAAAGAGACTTTTGTGTATCTGGCTGATAAACCACATTGAATTTTGAGATTTTTTTTTCCTTCTGTTTTTCGAAAACAACTCTTCAGTACAAAAATTCAATACGTACCCCGACTCCCTGCAGTCGCTCTGATGCAAGTATCTTCAATAAAAACTGCTCTGGCAGTTCAATAGTTATGAAAAATTGACACAAAGCTCAAAATTTTGCTATGGTGTCCGACCAGATATCATTATATCAAACTGGGGTCCAAGCGGACCCCATAAGAAAAATTATTATGGAGCCCACAGTATTTAATCAAACTGGATCAAAATAATTGAAATTGAAGACAACTGTATAGGTGACAATTACGTAAAAGTTCAGCTGAATAAGTGTAACTCTTCAGAAAATATACCAACAAATATACACCTGGGGTCTGCTTGGACCCCAGGTGTACTGATGAGGGTTAAGGGTTGAACGCCATCCACATATCAAGTTTGGTAGAAATCAGCCAGAGGGCCTGGGAGGAGTAGGGGAACAAAAACAGACAGACTGACAAACGTTGCTCAAATTATAGTATGATTAGTTTAGGAAACGATGAGAGTGAAGTGGACAGCTGTCCGTAAAGTTAAAAATCGACCATATCCTCAAAATAGCAACGAGCTACTACTATTATATTAGTGGTACAAAACGTCCGTTCAGTGTATGTGTTTTGGTTTTTTTTCGTCTACTATCCTGGTTTCTATCAGTGCTGCACCAGTCTTAGGAGGCAGTTTCAGTCAGTTTGTTTGTAGTGGATTTATTGATTCAGAACCTGGTCTGGAACAAAGGAGGCATAATGTTACAGACCGGTAGAGATGAGACGGCTTCAAAACAATCGCCAGAAATGAAAACCCCCAAATCTGAGATGAGCTGGAGAGAGCTAAAAAGGACACGCGCGATAAACCGAATAAATAACAAACTCAAGAATTTGAGAAGGACCGTGGGAAAACTGTTCGAAAAGGGGGTTGATTTGGCGTATTGTGAATAAGGCCAAACTGGATTTTCAAAGCTGACAGAACACTCTCATACTAATCTCTGTGTCTGTTTTATGAAATATGTGAAATGTATTGTCATGATGTCGATTGTTTAAGGCGCAATCTCACCTGGACGTTTGGTCCAACGTAGACAAAGGTATTTCCAAACGTCGGTGTCTGCTAGCCTCCGCCGGCCTCCGCCTATATACGCGTTAGACAAAGTTAATCTCCGCTATGACCAAGTTCCCTCCGCCAGCCTCCGCTAGCCTAAGTTACTGGTGAGATCGTCTACGCTGGCTAACGTTTGGGTGCTGCTGGTGTGTCGACCTCCCTCTCAGGCGCGTTGCCATGCTGGTAAAAGTCCCGCTTGTTCGAATGGCGCGCTGGCTAATGCCCGCCTCCGCGAGCACCACGTTATGGAACGCCGAGCTGCGTTCTCTACCAAACTCCGGTAATGTGAATTTTTTTTTTTTTTTTGCTGACGTTTGGCCAATTTTCTCGACTTTGCCCTGCGTACACCAAACGCTGGGGTAAAAGTTCTAGTGAGATTGCGCCTTTAACTTTGTTTGTGTAGTGTGTACTTGTTAGTGTATGTGTGTGTGTGTGTGTGTGTGGGTAAGGGTGCTGTACAGTGAGTAAACCAACAAACTCCCCAACACGGAGACATTCGATGGACACCAGGAGCCTTGGGTTTCACCTCCTTGCTAGACCATCTGCCTCCCATAGCTGAGGTCTTGAGTTCAAGTGCCAAAACAACTCAGGGGGACATGTGCATTGTGAAATTGAATGATTATGTGTATAATAGATGATTATCTGAAGTTTTGTGGAAATAAGGTGGCAGTGGCCGCCTGCAGACTCTGGTTCTGGTTTAGGAAGATATCACTCTCCAAGCCAGGCCCATTAAAGAAACACGGTGAGCAGACACACAGATTGGATGAGACTCACGAACCTCTCTCTCTCTCTCTCGCTCTCTTCACCGTTGTCATTTGCTCACTTGATCATTCTCTATCACGCCCCATGTCATCTCTCGCTCTCGTCACACTAACAGTCTCCCTTCCAGCCAAACGCACTCCCTTTTCTTCTCAAACATGATTAGAAGAAAATACTTGTGTATGTGTGTGTGTGTGAGAGAGAGAGGGGGATGAATGATGACATGAAGGGACATGTCATGCCACTCACAGAGTACCGGGTCTGACAGGAACCCTCAGGACATGGCACTCGTTTCAAGTGGGGACCAAATGGAGGTGGCACCAGGCTGTCAGGACTCTCTAGTTAATTAGAAGACATTGCCGCAGTGACTCACAGAGGGCAGTTGGAAATCACAGTCAATTACATCCAGGGTATAACATGAGGTTGGCACCACAGGTCAGCTTGTCACAGCTTTTTGTGATAGTAACCAGAATGGTTTCATGCTACACATTCAGAGTTTGGTTTTTCTGAAACCATACGATTGTTTTTCAGTCATGCCATGGATATTTTTTCCCCCCACAAATTTGATAACTTGTTGGCTTTAGGTAAGTTGGGGTGGATAAGAAAATGTACGTTGTTGAATATCCGTCTGCGTTCGATTATTGGGCTCAAATATCAGAGAGGCATTATGGGCGTTAAAGAGTTGGGCTCATTCCGAGCATTCTGACGGGATTCTTTCAACTATATCACAGAACTGCTTTGGTCCCAACTGCAGATCTGTGGATCGTCCTTATCTCCTGAAAATAAACACCATCTGATGCAGCCAGGTGTTATGTTGGTCTGATCCCATCCTGATCCTCACTAATGTGGCCTCTGGTGCTGGATCGTAGTCGGACAAACAGCCATAGTGTCGCAACTGCTTCCCGTTATAAGCCTCATCTGGGTCGTCTTAAGTAACCGCTCATTTGACGCAAAACCCTTCCAGAAATACTCGACGTTTCTCCAGAGGCACCCACTACCAAAGATCTCCAGTTGTCCTCTAAGGTCACTGGTTTGCATCAGGTGCATGCTGGATGATACTCGGGGAAGAACACACTAAAAACCACAGTATTGCATCCGATGGTTGCGATCATTATAATAATGGACTGCATTTCTATAGCTTTTTTCTGATCTGATACAGATGCTCAAAGTTCTTTACAATGATGCCCCACATTGACCCATACACACAGACACACACACACACACACACACACACACACCGATGTCGGCGTGCTGCCGTGCACCAGGAGCAACTTGGGGATTTAGGACCCTGCTCAAAGGCACCTTCGTGATTTCCTGTCTGATGGGGAATCGAACCAAACATCCGCTGGCCACAAGCCCGCCACTGTAACCTCTTTTTGGCCTCATCAAGGTCTTCCTCGGAAATCGCTCAATTGATATAAAGTCTTTCCAGCAATACACAAGGTTTCTCTGGAGACCCCTAGGTCCAAAGATACCCAGGTGTCCTCTTAGGTCACTGCTTAGCATCAGATCACACCAAATGATCAGTGTCGCCATTGACACTTCCTGTAATTAGCTTCATCAAGGTCTCCCCGAGTGACCACTCATTTGACGTAAAGTCCTTCCATCGGTACCGAAGGTTCTTCTGGAAAGACCTAGCACCAAAGACAGCCAGTTGTTATTTTAGGTCACTGCGTAGCATCAGGTGGGTCATTTCACAGTAATTGTTAATTTTCCTATCCATGAATATGACCAATTTTACTTTTATTTTGACCCCAAAATCAATTTATATTGATGTATGGAATACAGTTATAATATTCCACAGCTAAGCAGTGCACTTATTAGGAAATTGTACCTTTTAATGGAAAGTTTTATATCTTGATCACAGGGGACCATAATGGCACTGACAAAAACTTGGAAAAACACTTGGCATAAGCCATATGCTTTAGTGTGTATATTTTTGCTAATAACTGGACGGTATTTGTGCCTCAATGCACAGATATGCGACTTTTTTCAGTAGCTATGTCAATAAAGTTAATAGCACAGTAACATCACTGACTCACATAAAACATACTGGTCAAAATATCTCGGAAACTTAACAAATTTAACAGATCAGACTTTCCTGGCTGCCATTTGAACTTCCCTCCAAGGTCAAAGACAGTGGGAGCCACCTATTGGCCAAGTGAAGAACTGAGGGTGGTGTTAGTCTTTCCAGCAATGGAAAACCTATTGTCTGGTAACAGCACTGACATGATACCTTTGGGACATTGGTAACAATGGAAAAATAATACCTTATAGGGAGAACTGCATACTTAATGTAGTGTAGTGTGAATTGACATCATTATTTTACTCAAAAAAATGGTATTATTTTCACAAAACAGAAGAATTTCCTCCAAATAGAACTCTACTTTTATTTTCGACCAAGGGTTCGGGACACTTTCATTTTAATCCATCATGTTAAAAATGTTAATCATGGACTTTATACCATTCTAAAATCATGTTTACACTGATTATACTAACCTGAAGAAAGACTTGTCCTTATCTTTTGAGGGCCTATCAGGCGGGACACAAAATATTCAACTACTGTGAAATGACCCAGGTAGGTGATGGCTCATATTTGGGAAAATGCACCAAATGACCATGGTGTCATAGCTGACACTTCCTCTAATTGGTCTTATCTGGGACTCGCTAAATAACTGTTCATTTGACACGAGTACCAAAAACATCCAGTCCCCCCTCTTAGGTCACTGGTTTGTGTCCAGGTATCACAAGTGTACCAGGAAGCACCCAGAATCTGAAGAATGGTCCTTTATTCTCCTGGGAAGATATTGGCGGCACCATTACACCCGTGTCCATCCGATCTTTAAACATGTTTGTCGTTTCCACATGCAGACACACGAAGGCCCAATTTAATCAGGAAGAGAAAACTCTCATTTTGAAGCATAGGAATGAAAAAAGTATATTTTTAGTATGTGCTACATGTACAGATTTACTCAAATGTGTTTCAAATCCACCCTTTATACGCGGGATATAAGCTGCAAGATTTACTTAGGAGCATCAACTTTGTCAAAGTTCACGTCCAATTTTTGCCATTAGTATTTTTTTTTCCTACCTCTTCATATAAAGAATTATATCTTGCAAAAAAAAAAAAAAAATCTTCCCCTCTAATCTAACAGTCTAATATGTTGGGCATTTCATGTATTTTTCGTTAGGAGGACAAGAACGCCCCGGATCGAGCAAAAACAAAATGGAATACAAAGCAGAATGCGAGTTCGAGAAGTATTTTGGAGTTTCTCTTATTATCTTTGCCAGGAAATATGAAAGTGAAAATGCATGTGAAGTCTCAGATTTGGCCTTTTCAGACAAGTTCAGCGAAAATGTTTCTACTCTGTATGCAGAATCTTTCAACAACACCATCACCGGCAAACCACTCAGTGCCTGATCCCCATCTCTAAACACAAAGGAAAATGCCTGTCAAATCTTGAAAGAAATCATATACCTGCATTTGAAAATCCATTAGGTGAGGCGTGGAGAGTGGTGGAAGCAGATGAAAGGGGTGATTCATTCCACGGTGCCGCCGTTTGTTTTGAAGATGGAATACGTTCTTGGCCTCAGAAAGGTTTGCAGACACACGCGGTCATGCTCATGCGGAAGCACGCGCGGGTGTGAGTGCACGTGCGCGGCTGCGGATACGGACCGATGCACGCACGCTGCCCTCTGCGACTCGGACCCCCTGGTGTTGAAACCAGAAAGCTACACAAATCACTGCTCGGAGGCAGGAAGAGAAGTGGTGGAGGGCATGATGGGTAATCAATTGAGAGAGCACTTGAAGAGAAAATGCTACGCTGCTCCGGCACTGCTGTCCCCTTTTCTTTTGTAAAAGCAAGGCCTGTCCTTCTCTGCATCATCCTGGCAACATTCTTCAATCTCTGTCCTTTAAGCAAACCCAATTACCAGAAAACCGCTCCAACATT
>OMMV01183489.1:0-13840 GCA_900302635.1 Chatrabus melanurus | reverse complement strand
GTGCACATATAGCGTTCCTGTGAGATAACTAATAGTGCTAGAGACTTTTAACAAACACCATTGTGTTCCTGAGACAATGCGAATTCACTAAAGTGCAAACAGATTTGAGCTATCTTTAATAGTTAGTAAACCAGATCCAGAAGAAAACTGCCATTATTTTTCATGCATAACTTCCAAACAGATCATGATATCAGTGTGATTCCAAGGACTCGTGCTAGGTTTTCAGGGCCACGGAATCCAAATATAAATGTTTCAAAAATATAGGACTACTTTTCCTTGTGGAATTCTATAGCAGGACACATAGTGATATGTGTGTGGGACCTTATGGCGTGGCGGAGGTTTGCGCTCTCCGAGTGCTTCTAGTTATTATATGATATTATTATAGGTACTGCTCAACGATTCAATACTGCGACACAGCATGAAACGAACAAGAAAACCACGTTAACACGCCAAAGTATATATGGGAACTGCTACAAAAGTGTTAAACTGACACTTTTGTGTTGAATGTGAAACACTTGGATAGTGTTATGTGACAAAGTCTTACAGTGCAAATTATTAACACCACCAATGATGACAATAATATGAAAAATTGATGATTGTAAGTTGTCTATTATTAAGTCAGAATATAATGACACAGCGATAAAATGCAAACTTCACACCGAGAGATCCAAGGTCAGGTTTAAACTCCAAACATTTTTTTCTATGAGGCCAGGGCAGATTAATGCATGGACTTCTTTGGGCTGAAGTCCAGGGGCTCCAAGTCACATGGGGCCCCGTATTTTTCTGCACAAAAATATTGTGGGAAAACCCCAAGCGGCAACTTCCGGTGCTGAAAAATCAAAACGCAGAAGTGCCAAAACCTGCAGTTCCTTGAGGCTGGCTCCAAAAGTGAGTCAATCCCCATAGACCCTGATGTTAAAATTTACAAATTTATAGCAGAAATAAACATATTTACAGCTTGGTTCAAAAAAACCGTTTTGGTCTCTATAGCTATTTTCTCCCTTCATGACAACTGTACGGGGGGTGAATTTTTATATAACTCATCAGTTTAAGCTATGGATAATTAAGGGCGTGGACGCTATGAGTGACAGCTCGTGTGCCGGGTCCAGGTGGAGAGACGCTAGCAGTGGCTGCTAGCTGCTGTGGACTCGACTACGTTTGTCCTTTCTGAGCATTTTATTACAAATATCTGAAATAATATGGCTTACTGTGCGGTTAATTGTACTAACGCACCATCTAAGAAGTCTGCGCTCCAGTATTTCCATCGAGTGAAATTTTTAAATTATTTAATGTGTATGTTAGCACTAATTAGCAGGTATTGATAGCTTGGTGACGTTAGCTACACTGATGGTGCCACAGTTATTTAAGCAGTATGCCAGTCATAGTTTTAAACACCTGCACCCAAAATATGCGTTAATCAAACACGCAGATCAAGGTGACCTAGTCTGTTAGCCTTTGTTAGCTTGGTAATGTTGAGATAGGTGGGCGTGGTCAGGCTTCGGTTCATCCCGCCCAGGTCATGCCAGTTTTGCCCATGCTCCACCCCTTTACCCAATTATGGGTTGGCTGGGAGTTAGGTGCAGACAGGCACGGCCAAGATGGAAAACATGCAAAACCAACCTACTTGAGCTTCACACCAGCTCATCAGAAAACCTCTGGGTGACGTCACAGAGGGTTTGTCCAGTATGTGTACAGTCTACGGGCAGTCAGTCTGCTCTGTGTACACCTGATCCAGTCAGACCTCAGAAGTGAAGCAGAGTAGGTCCTGATTACTACTTGGCTGGGAGACCGCTTGGGAAGACCAATAGCGGAGCTGTGTGTGTTTCTCCATGTAGAACTGGAGTTGTGTCAGGAAGGGCATCCGGTGTAAAAATTTGTGCCAAATCCCAATGCGGATCTGTACTGGATCCGTTGTGGCGACCCTGATCAACTGGGGGCAGCCGAAAGACAAATAACATATACAGTCTATGGAAAACACATGTAATAACACAAACATGCTCACAAAGAACACACATACAGAAATATAACACAAAATAACAAATACTGTCACAAGCAACTAGTAAGACATACCAACAAATGCTAACATCACATCGTCCTATTGCAAGATGGAAATTCACAATACAATAAAAAAACAATTATATTATTAAAGAAAAAAATTTACATTGGTTTGGAGCCCTCTCTGAAAATATGTTTTATTAAAACAGATATTTTCACATATTTGTAAAAAGCCCTATTTTAGCGCACTAAAACATATTTAAACCCTAAATTATTCACCAGCAGCTACCTGTGCTTTCTTATTGGCGCTGATTTGATTGCGGCTGTCTGAACTGCTTGTAACATTTAAGCCCTGCAGTGTTCAACAATAGCAACTGATTACCATAAGTCTGATCTGACAGACAAATGTACTAACCACTGTTGTCTGTACCTCTGTATTGTGTCTGTCGTTTTGTTGTGAATTGTATGCCCTCAGGTTTGTTCCACAGAGCCATCATCCAAAGCGGCTCAGCTTTATCCAGCTGGGCTGTTAACTACCAGCCGGTCAAGTACACTCGCATGCTGGCTGAGAGGGTTGGCTGCAACGTGTTGGACACCGTGGACATGGTGTCCTGCCTGCAGAAGAAGACTGCAAAGGAGCTGGTGGAGCAAGATATCCAGCCTGCCCGATACCGCGTGGCTTTTGGCCCTGTCATTGACGGAGATGTCATCCCAGACGACCCGGAAATTCTGATGGAGCAGGGCGAGTTTCTTAACTATGACATAATGCTTGGTGTTAACCAGGGGGAGGGACTTCGCTTTGTGGAGAACGTGATGGACCTGGAAGACGGCGTCTCGGGCAGCGACTTTGACTTTGCTGTGTCAGACTTTGTGGACAGTTTGTATGGTTATCCAGAGGGGAAGGACACACTGAGGGAGACAATTAAATTCATGTACACAGATTGGGCTGACAAGGACAACCCGGAGACCAGGAGGAAGACCCTGGTGGCCCTGTTCACTGACCACCAATGGGTGGAGCCCTCAGTGGTGACCGCTGACCTCCACGCCCGCTACGGCTCACCGACGTACTTCTACGCCTTCTACCACCACTGTCAGAGCCTGATGAAGCCCGTGTGGTCAGACTCGGCACATGGAGATGAGGTACCTTATGTGTTTGGCATCCCTATGGTGGGCCCAACTGACCTGTTCCCCTGTAACTTCTCCAGGAATGACATCATGCTCAGTGCTGTGGTTATGACTTACTGGACCAACTTTGCCAAGAGTGGGTGAGTAAAATGTGGCCAACATAATGCACATTAACTTTACCATCTCACTCAGTCTGTCATTTTATTTCCCCTCTGATTGTTTTGTTGACCTGGTGATCAAAAGACCGACCAATCAACAGGCCTTTTGAAATTTTACCATTTTGGAGGCATAGATAATGGTGACATTGTGAGCAAATGTGACCCAGATAAACTTTAAAAATCCACTTGTGAAAATAAGCAATAGACTTTGGAATGAAAGAAACTGACAAGTTCATTTCAAGCTACATGTAACTTCAAACCCACAAGATCAATCGGGAAAAAAAACAACTTTGTTTTGCCTATATAATATCCGAAATGTTTGCCTGCTGCCCGCAAGATGGTTAGTGGATGCTGGACTGATGATGGATTAGGAGCAGGTGTAGTACATTTCTGTGCGGAAGTGCTCTCTCTCATTCACTCCGTACCTCGCTCGACCGTCTCCTTTGCTCTCTTTTTCTTTTGTGACTAAATTCACACAAAATCCTTTCCACTGGGTTGTGTGATGGTATGATAATGCGTTATTTGAGTTTTAGAATGTAATGCTTCAGGAAGTAACAATTTACTTCTCTGATTGAGTCCGTTTCTGTGCTGAAGCGGTCTCTTTCTCTCATTGACAACTACACCTGCTCCTAATCCATCATCAGTCGAGCATCCACTAACCATCTTGCAGGTGGCAGACCGGCAGACACCCATTTCGGATATTATGTAGGCAAAACAATGTTGGGGGGTTCGATTGATCTGGTGCGTCCAACTTCATTAGATTTGAAAGGAGTTGTCCTCATTACCTGTCCCTTTAATTTGGTGAGTGACAAGATGATAGCATTTACAGATTTTGAGTTATTGTGTTAACAAACAATGGGATAGACTGATTTATCGACCTACATTCAGGTCCATAAGTAGTTGGATGATGACACAATGTTTGTAATTTTACTTCTGTTCTCCGAGACATTGGAGTTTGAATGAAACAATCAACATGTGTTTGTAGTGCAGATGTTTAGCTTTATTTCAAAGGGTTTAAAAAATATTGCATTAACCAATTAGGAATTATGGTCATTTGTATGCATAGCCCTTCCATTTTCAGCTCCTACAATTAATTGGGCACACTCAACTTAAGAATTACTGTTCACACAAATCATCACTTTTACAGTGTGTCTTGGACTTCATTTACATCAATCATTAAGAAAAACAATCCTTATGATCCTGTATTGTAAATCTGTCTTGAGTAGGCAGTTTTCATAAATCGAGTGACCATGTAAAAAGGAGACTAGTGAGGGAAGCCACCAAGACACCCATGACAACAACAAGGAGTTATAAGCTTCTGTGGATGTGACTAGAGAAACTGGGGATAGTGCATCTTTTGTCGGTTGCATCACCAGTTATACAGCTTTATTTATGCATAATTTCCTTATAAATTGTACATGAAGTTTTATATAAAGTATTCAGTAATTCAACAACATTCAAATCTTGACCAGTGGAAGCAGTAATTTGACCCCATCTGGTTATGTCTTTAACCTGAAGTGTTGAAGCAGTCTCACTTTGCACACAGAAGCCAGTTACAGAGAGAATAAGATATTTTTCAGCCTTATTACTTACTGAATCGTCTTCTGAACTGTGGAAAACATCAGTCAGTCAACATTTTGACTCAGTCTCATTTATTGTTCTTTGTCACACGTCATAGAATCTATTTCAGACATGTAGCATTTTACAGTTTTTTCTGACAAAATGTGTTAATACTGATAAATTTAGGTCTGTTGTTGGGAAAGCTTTAGCTTGGTGGTTAGGTAATGTATACAATCAGGTCCATAAGTATTTGGATAGTGACATAAATTTTGCCTCTGTACACGACCAAAATGATGTTGAAATGAAACAATCAAAATGTGATTGAAGTTTAGGTGTTAATTCAAAGGGTTCAGCAAAAATATTGTATTAACCATTCAGGAATTATAGCCACTGGACAAACTCAATATAAGGACTGTTGTTAATATAAATCATAATTTTTACAACCAGTTTTCTTTAGTCAAGAGGATGGATACGTGAACATTTCCAAGTCCCTGAATGTGTTTCGGACTTCATTTCCATCAATCTTTAAGAAATACAAACAGTATGGTACTTGTGGTAAATCTGTCTGGAGTAAGCAGTTCTCACAAAATGAGTGCCCATGCAGGAAGGAGACTAGTGAGGGAAGACACCAAGACACCTATGACAAGTTATAGGCTTCTGTGGCTGTGATGGGAGGAACTGTGCATAGTGCATCTTTTCTGTGTTGCATCACAGAGGTGAGTTCAGCGCAAGAAAGCGTTACAGAGCACTTTCCGCGAGTGCTAACTAACAGTCCCGGCTGAACGGCCTGTTCACTGCGAGAGCCGCGCCCGCGAAATGGAGCGTGTTTGGATTCAGTGCCGATCCACACGCCCGTCCAGATGGTGTTGGCAATGCACCTGTCGGTCTGCCAACCGCCACAAAACTTCACAGAAGAAGAACGCACCTCAGGTGTACAGTTTCTTGGTGGAGTGGCACACAGAAGGATTTTCTTTAAAAGATGTGGAATTTCAGCTACAGTTTTCCAGGATGCAGATGGCAGGCTCGAGTCCTTCCTTCTCTACTTGATTGCTGTTCCTGCCAGTCTCACCTGACAGAATTCTATGTGGGTTGCACACTGACTCTCCGCTTTCGATGTTCTCAACAACACTACAGCCACACATTCACCACACCTCTCTGATAGATGGCCAATTTAAAGGCCAATACTATGATACCACCAAATGTAATTATAACTGGGCCCCTGGTAGAGGGAGGCTACTCATGGTTTTCTGCAGTGGATTTATGATTGTGAGACAACCACATGAATTTATGGATGCAGTTGTTTACAGGGTGTAATCTCCAGTTTACCCATAGAATATAGTCCTTGAACAAATTTCGAGTTCAGTAGAAATCAGACTGTCTTTATAGTATTGCCCTACAAAATGTCGATAAATCAAGTAACATATTGAAGAGTTCACATTATGTGGTGAAAGGTGTCTCTTTGAAAAGAACCCATGTCCTGTTTAGACTTCAGTCAAATCTTCTTTTTTTTTTCACACCTACAACAAAGTTTTATTGCTCACAGGCAGGGATCCTGAAAATGACGGAGTATAAAAGTTACCGCTTGCCTCACATAAAATTTTAGGGTAGTTCCTTACGATTGAACAAAAAGGTTATATTGAACGGAAAATTTGAAGAGGCATTTAAGATCGACTCCATAAACCCTCTGCCTGTTTTACTGCGAGTTGTGACTTTAAGCAGTGGTGAGACAAATAATCAATCCAGTGATATATCACGCTCACTTGCAATAAAGAATAGATAGACTGACACCAAGAATCTATTATTAAACATAACTTGAGTAGAAAGTTTCAGCTTTAAGGTAAAATGAAGCGTTCCTTCACGAGTGTTCTCTTAGGTAACTCAGATAGATTTTGGAGACAATTTGAGGTTAGCAATTAGATTGTAGGTTTCAGCAAAACCGGCGTTTGTCCAAGATGTTATATGATGTAATGCAAACCTGATATGACAACCAATATGCAGTCGGAAGACTTCCAGTTCAGGTCACTATCCTGCTGGTTAGCATTCAGGAATTAAGAAACGTTGAGCCCTTTAGGAGAGACGGTGATATAACATAAGCTATGTTTACATTCCAGTCGGAATGGAATCATTCTGATCTGTAAATGTGTTACATTATCCATAAATATATGACAACAGCTCTTGTCTTGTCTTGTTCCATATCTCCTCCTTCAGTTTTGCAACTATAATCACCATTTTTCCATGTAGCTAGACCTGTTGAAGCAGGTCTAGGTCCTTGAGAGATTTTGGTGGTGTTGGGCTGTGCGTGAAGAGGAATATACTATACATACAAGTAATACAGCTCCAAAGTAAGCTCCCGTGTAGAGCCGTAACTGCGGCAAAACCAGCATAAACCCGGTGGAGGAAGGTTTGCGCATAGCATGGAGTCCACTAGCTCTCTGGCTGCAATAGAAGTTGAAATTCTATCGCCAAACTTTTGACTGATACATTAAATATATATAAATAACTCACCTTATTTGTTTAATCCATTGCCTCTGTGCACAAGGATGAAAAAAGTCCACACCTCGTGCTCAGTTTGGTTTTCAAAACACAAAATGGCCATTTTAAAAAGATAGGGTTGACCCAGCTTGAGCGTTGTCATGGATACCTGATGTCACATTTCGGAGCTCTGTACCCCTGGGAGGCTGTAAAAACATTATGGCGATGCTACGCTATGTTATGATATAACGTAATTTAAATAGGCCCAACGTTTGTCACCACTACCAACAAGCATAAAATCAATAATGTTTTAGATGAAATCAATAGTCCATCCAAGGGATCCTATCATCTGGACTAACCAATCCAGTCAATGGTTGTGCATAACAGGCCATTTAGTGTTATTATATCATATGTACGTAATAACAATGATCAGATAGATAGAATGATCATTTATATGGATATATATTGCTCAATACAATCTGATTAGTTATTGTGACACACGTACAAAGCAGCTCTTGCTGAACCACACAGTTTCAACAATGGTCCCACCAACACCATAGTCTCTCTCCTTTACGGGAAACTCTACAAAGACATTACAAACCGCCATGATTGTTTGTACACCTCTGATCCCACTTCACTACACAAATGATGAGCATGTGTATAAAGTTACACCTACAGAGGCAATCTGATGTAGCCTTCACATGGTTAATAGGCATGAATGTTTTCCTATCTAATGGATTATTAAAGAATTGTACCACCCGACCATCGTTCCCATTGAAGTTCTGATCGGATTCGGCATTTCCATTTCAATTGATGAGTTTGTATGAGATGTTTCTGTTCTGTTTCTCAATTGTTCTGATTATTAATGGATTATTAAGTTCCATGTAAATGTAGCCATCTTGACATTGAGCTGACCATCTTATGTTTGAGAACTTACAAGCCCCAATCAGAAAAGGTTGGGACAGTATGGAAAATGCCAATTGAAAAAATTGCAGTGATTCTTACATTTACTTTGACTTCTATTTCATTGGAGACAGTATGAACCCAAGATATTTCATGTTTTGTGTGGTCAACTTCATTTTATTTATTAATATACATCCATTCCTGCATTCAAGGCCCGCAACACGTTCCAAAAAAAAAAGTTGGGACGCCAAAGCATTTACCACTTTGTAATGTTGTCATTCCTTCTCACAACACTTAAAATACGTTTTGGCATTGAGGATACCAAGCAATGAAGCGTTTCAAGTGTTATTTTGTCTCATTCTTCCTGCAAACACGTCTTAAGGTGTGCAACAAAACGGGGTAGTCTTTGTTGCATTTTTCATTTCAAAATTCTCCACACATTCTCTATTGGGGTCAGGTCAGGACTGCAGGCAGGTCAGTCCAGTGTCCGTACCCGCATCTTCCAAAGCCATGTCTTTGTCATGTGTGCAGAATGTCGCTTTGCCTTGTCTTGTTGAAAAATGCATGGATGTCCCTGGAAAAGATGTCGTCTTGATGGCAGCATATGTTGCTCTAAAATCTCAATGTTCTTTTCTGCGTTAATGCTGCCATCACAGAAGTGTAAATTACTTTTGCCAAGGGCACTGATGTAACCCCATACCATGACAGACCCTGGCTTTGGACTTGTTGCCGATAACAATCTGGATGGTCCTTTTGTCTTTGGTCTGGAGCACACGGCGTCAATTTCTTCCAAAGAGGTTTGGAATACTGATTCATCTGACCACAGTACACAGTTCCGCTGTGTGATGGTCCAACCCAGAATCACTGTGGGGGGGTTTTATAATGCATTTTCCATCCCGTCCTAACTTTTCTGATTTGAGGTTGTACAATTGCACTGCATTTTTTTCCCTTTCGTCACATTTATGTAAGTTTTTTGCTTGTGATTTGCCTTTAGGGATCCGAACAAGCCAGTGCCACAAGACACCAAATTCATCCATACCAAAGCCAACCGCTTTGAGGAGGTAGCCTGGTCTAAGTACGACCCCTTTGACCAGCTCTACTTACACATTGGTCTGAAGCCTCGTATCCGCGATCACTACCGCGCCACCAAGGTAGCCTTCTGGAAACATCTGGTCCCTCATCTTTACAACCTCCACGACATGTTTCATTACTCGTCCACCACCACCAAAGTCACCCCACTGGATCCCACCCAGTCTAATGGCAAGAGGTCCTCCAGCACGGGCCGACCTCCTCTCACCGCTCACGGTGACGGGGAAGGCGGACGGGAAATGGGTCCTCTGATCATGCCAAACCCAAGAGATTACTCCACAGAGCTCAGCGTCACCATCGCTGTGGGGGCGTCGCTGCTCTTCCTCAATGTGTTGGCCTTTGCCGCACTCTACTACCGCAAGGACAAGCGTAGTCGGCAGGACACATCGCAGCAACCCAGCCCCCAGCGTGACAACAAAGGCAACAACATGGGCCACGCCACCACCGTAGATGAAACTCTGTCATCCCAGCAAAGGAACCAGTGTGACACCATGCACAACCCTCTGCACGTTTCTCCGAGCTTGGACTACTCACTCAGCCAACGCCGCTCCCCCGATGACATCCCGTTGATGACCCCCAACAACATCACCATGATCCCCAACTCCCTGATGGGCCTCTCCAACATGAGCCCCTACAGCACCTTCCCTGCTGGTTACAGCTCTGCAGGCCTGCCCAGCACCCACTCCACCACGCGGGTATAGCCTGGCCACGGAGAGCCAAACTGAGACATACATAAAACATGGAAATGTAAAGCTGTATTTAGAATGTTTAGGTAAAATATATTCATTCTGTCTTTTACAGAGGTGAACACCCGCCAACATTCTGCCTATGCGCTCATGATTAGGAAGTCTACCTGCAGAGTCATTTTATAATACTCATTTACAGAGGCAGTCGGAAAGAAAAAGTGCATTTTCATTTTTCACTTGGGCTTTTTTGGAACTTTACCTCGAAAGAACTTAGTCTAATGTTTATACAGTTGGATTTGTATGGGAAGCCTTTTCTTACTCTGTGATATTTTGATCTCCGATGTGGAACAAAATGACATTTCAACTCATCGCAAACAGAGATCTGGGAAAAGCCGAAAGCAGTATTACTCTTATTATTATTATCAAGCTATTTTATACATATTTCTCATGGTACATTGCTTATTATTACAATGTATTTTTACTGTAGTTACTTTAAAATGCCTTGTAACTCGCTCACAAAAGGAATAACTGTGCTATCACATGGAGAGGGGATTGAGGTTTTACTAAAAACTGATCATGTTTGATTAAGTACGTGAAGGATTGAGCGATTATCAAAAAGTGAACGACAAAAATGTAAATTAGGCATTGTTGGAATTTAACCATTCAGTTTTGCATATAGTGTTGTGTAATCTATTGTAGTCTATTTGAGTACCCTTGTTATGTTTTTGTTTTAAGTGTCTATAATTTTGTTTAATACATTGTAGGAATATCAATTCTGCTTAACTATGAAAAGATAATTGCTTAAAATGTATTCTGCTCTAACTCATGGTTCTTTTGGCTTAGCTTGTTTGTACAGAATAAACTTAAACTGACATTTTATTTATTGTTTGTTTATGGATACTGTATCTTGACAAAGATAACTGTAATTACATTATAATTGTATGTATACCAACTAAATTATTCACGTTTAAAAAAGAAGTTTCATGAAGGAATCGTATTATTGCTCCTTCTCAAAATGGATTGGAACCCGTATTTACAAAATTTATTTCCACGGGTCACTCTTTACTGAAGGGGCACAGTGGACATCAAGCTTTGAGATTTCATTTCTTTGATGCTGTTATAATGTTGTTTAATCTAAACGAACCAACTATTAAAAAAAGTTTTGGAACTAAAGCTGAGTATTATTTAACGGTGGCTTTTATAGTGTATATATATATATATACATAAAATTATTATTCCAATTAAGGATCACCGGGCTGGAGCCTATCCTAGCAGTCACTTGGCGAGAGGCGGGGTTGGACAAACTCATTCACACTCACACCTACGGTCAATTTAGAGTCACCAATTCACTGAACCTGGATGTCTTTGGAAGTGGGAGGAAGCCGGAGCACCCGGAGGAAACCCACACAAACACAGGGAGAACATGCAAACTCCACATAGAAAGGACCAGGTCGGAAGCGAACCTGGGACCTTCTCGCTGTGAGGCAACAGTGCTAACCACTAAGCCACCGTGTACAACAGGTAGTTGCATCAAAAAATGTCTTGCAAATTGAGAAAATTCCTGCAAACACAAAGAACAAATATAACCTACAGCACATGTAAAAATTTAATTTGATAATGTGTCTGCTGCAAATTCGCACAACACACGCAAAAACACAGACACATTGCAAACCTCCACAACACAACGGAAGTACTAACAACACAATGTTTCTGCCCAGAGGCTTCTGCCCAGAGAACCCCTAGTCAATGCTTTGCAAATAAAACTCAAATATATAGCTAGCTTAAGAGTAAAATCATCAGTAAAGTAAATACAACTTCTACAACTCCAAGCAACTGACTTGGGACTAGTGCAGACCAGGGGAATATTCTGGAATTGGACCAGGAACCCATTGGAATTCTGTTACTGCGCAAAACTTCAGGAATTGCGCAAAGCATTGGTTGAAGTGGAAGTGTTGTTCAAATTTCCAAACTTTCTAAGCATTTCAGAAAAACTTAACCCTGAATTTAAATTATGTAAAATAAGTAATTTCCAAGGTTCCACTTTCCAAAACCAGAGACAGCCAGTCATATTCGGGAATTCAAAAAAAATCTGAATTTGTACTGGTAACGCACGGGGAACAAAGATAATAGAGCACCGAGATACACTTAACAGTCCATCAGTAAAAGTCCTCTAGCTAGAAACCTCTTTTTGTGTTGTTAGTACTTCCGTTATGTTGTGACTATTTGCCAAGCGTCTGTGTTTCTGTGTTTTGGGTGAATTTGCAGCAGAATGCTGTCAAATTAAATTATTACATCAATTTGCAAGACATTTTTTTTAATGTTAACAATTTTTTTGTTTTGTATTTGTAAGCATTCCCCGCATTTGCTAGTGTTGTCTTAATTTGTAAGTGTTGTTGCGTCTCTCAGCTACTGTATCATACATTGGGTCTATACTGTCGTTTCATTGAATTTACAAAAGTTCAGTTGGGAAATGGCTCCAATGACTGGAACGTATCATCAACAGATCACACAACAGATTACCATCAAAAATGGTCTGCAGATTGGTTTAGGGTCAAGATTAGATGTGCGGATAATGTTAAACATGGGATTTAGTTCAGTTTATCTTGAGAATTCAGCTATCTGTTGTTTTGGGGGTTTTTTTTCCCTCGCTCTGGCAGTTTGCCTCCAGAAACCGACAGAGATGCAAAATGACAGAACCCACAGCAAGCTCCAGGACAGAGATGCAAAAGTCTAAAAATAATTTTACTCATGTAAAAGATGCAGCAAATAACAGTAAAGCCACACTAGGGCAAAACTAATTACAAAATCCAAAGTCAGACAAAGATCAAGGGATTAACTAACTGTGTGTCAGAGGTTAGTTGTTTTTTTTTGTTTTTTGTTTTTTTAAAAACCTGTTTTGGGACGTTATGAAAAAAACCGAACAGGAACAGCTCTAGAATATGGTTGGAAAAAAGAAGACAATCTGGCAAAAGGTGAAGATTTGGCTGGCAGTATAACGCTGTGCTCACATTATTGTGGTAAAGTATGTTTTATGCGTCTCATCCATTATTGTGCATGTGGTGTGTTCTGACAATCTTGCATCAATTTCAATTTTGTTCCGTTTGTTGAACTTTGACCCTCGAAACGCACTGACCTTTTGTATGTGCGGCCGATGAGCGTAGAGTAGGACGGTGACTGCGCACAATGGAGGAGAAGCTAATGCTCATAACAGACGTAACGTGTTGGAATTTTGAGAATCGTACAACAACAAATTAATTTCCTATCAAGACTTTCATTTGGGGCAATGTTAGCTTCCAAAAACAGCTGTCATCTTATAAAAATACAAAGTAAGGGCGGCTAATGTAGTCGAGATAGTGCCATGGCTCATGCTACCATTCATTCACAATGAAAGCGGACGGAATGTTGCATAGCGCCACCAAGAGTCCTGGGGCGGTAAAGGTGTGTGTGGACCAACGACAGATCGTAAAAGACTGTGACAACGTAAACACGGTTTTAGTCGCCTGAGGCTGTGGTGATGAATGGCACGTGTGCGGTCAGATGTCTCTGGAAGGCGAGAACAGCAGGAGGCGTGGCCAGGATGCAGGGCTGGGGGGTCAGAGTCAAACAAACACAGCAAATTAGTTAGGGTACCTGACACTTGCACCCTTTAGGGTACCTGACACTTGCACGATTTTAGGTCCCGCATTGGCACGCACTCGGGCGTGCCAATGAGCAAAGTGTGCATGAACTAGCGTGAGGAGTGTGTGAAGTGTGCCGGAGTGCGTGGCATGTCGTAGAGAGAATTTTGAAATGTTCAAAATTTTGGCACGCACTTTTTTCCGGGCCATTCTCATGAACTAGCGCAAACACCGC